>JARJLF010001771.1:0-62828 GCA_029378395.1 Mycena leptocephala
TTTGGACGCGAGCAACGGCAAGGCCGCGAAGCGCCAGAACGGCTCCGTATGTTCGATGCAAATCCTTTTAATATGGTCCAACCAGGAATGCGAGATAGGGAAACACTGCCGACTCTGAGGGGCAGGTTAGATCCCGGACATTAGACAGCAGGGCCATGCGGAAGCGAAATGGCCCGATTCTCCCATGCGTCGGATGCTCTCAAATCACGCCAGTGACGTGCGGTCACGGCGCCGAATGATGTATCCCATCATTTCAAATTAACCGTTCTTTACATAAGCAAATGCCTCGTCGGCAGTTCAATTGTCCCATGCAGGTTTCTCCTCTCGTCCTCAAGATCATGATTTCCTTCCCCATTTTGCATTTAAAATTATCTCACTGCGGGAACTTCGCCGCGGTTCTCTCACTCAAAAACAGCATTTATTTCCCCATTTGCACTCGCAGATCTCGTTAGCTGTCTTCCTATACTGCGGCCTGCGTAACGTCGCCGGAACGGAGCCAAAACTCTTTAATCTGACCCATCCATACTGCGATCCGCAAGCATACACAGTTGATTTGCCCTGCGGTGTAAATTTTCGGCATATTTTAAGGAGCCTGCGGCCACGTACACTCCCAAGGATTCTCCACACATATATACGCTGCATCGCTTGCCTTTGCAATTGGTGTTCGTGCACTTCCCCGATCCTCAAACCTGGTTTTCTGCAACTGCCCGGCTGTTTCTTTGGTTCTGTGATACTGTTTGGACTGCGGCGGCTACAGCAATCATTATCTCCTGCGTGTTCCTTCGATTAGTGCACAAGATCCGAGCAATTCCTTCATTGGTTATTTGAGGCCCCTTCGAATATCTGGAAAGATAAATGTGAATTGGGCATCCAGGCACCGCAACCAGCCGCCGGACCGCATATTTCTTTATTCTCATAACTGAGATCTCCAGCCCTGTCGATGATATTACTATATTTGACCCCTTACCTGGCCACCTAAGCATTCATGCCTCAATCTCAATCTGTCCACTAACCCTACGCGCGCCTAACTGTGTCAGAACGAAGGCATGCTTCCTAGGAAGGATTCAAGACCCTAAGTTCCCAAATATCCCAACAATTGAGTTCACAGTGAATTTCTTTTACGCGGCAGTACAACATGGCCAAATAACAGGCTAGTTGGCCACCCTGCTAAATAATGGCCTGAGCTCTCAAATGCCCGCCACTTGCGCTCTAAATCATAGAGGGAGATTGTATTGACTATCTCACACAGTTTTGGTGTATATATGAGGCATGCAATAGGGCAAAAAATCTGGTTCCGCCCGATGTGAAACCCCCAAATCGGGGTTGTGAAATGAACGAGCATCCTACAAGTAGAAGAAACACCTAGATGGGCCAAATTAAGATCCAGGCTGCTTAATAGGAAGTATTGGGATGTATCTGGGCACCCAACTCTATTACAAGACGCTGGTAGCTCCTCCACAAAATCTGACTATTAGCGAGACCGAAAATGGGTGGTTTGAGATAATGGCCTGTAGAGCTATCAGAGGTGAATGGATAAAATCTCGGAATCCCTCCAGAATGGAGGATTGGATAGTAAAAAGTACTATGTATGTAAGGTTCCAGACCAATAGCAGGACAGTATCGTGTACCGCGACGGTGGCCAGCATGGCAGACCGAAAAAAGCAGTCGTGCTTTCCTGCGTGCATAAACGAGAGTTGTGGGACCATTACCATCCAGTAGCATTACAGACAGAGGCCCGAGCATCGGGGGATCAGAATGAGCCCTAAAAGCCGTGGATCGACGAAGAAATGGTGGAGAAATAGCTATGGTAAGTGAGGTGATGGCAAGAAATCGATGTCCCCACGCCTCGGAGTCCGATCCGCGATGCTGTGGCTTTCGATCAACCCATCAGTTTCGGCTGAAATTTGGTCTGGACCTTCGTTGGAGGTCGTACTCTGTTCGTATATCATGCCCAGTCATAATTATCAAGCCCTGGCCTTCTAGCTCCCAAGTGGCCAACTAGGTAGGGTGGCCAGGTAGGGGGTCTCAGATAGTATGATCTAATCTCAATCCCCTGGCTCAGACCGTTCCGAGTCCGGACTCTCGATTTTCAAGTCCGTTTAATCACTCCCCAGTGAAACTCGGGAAGGCAGAGCGACTTCCATCCCATAGTACCTTTAGTATTTAGCCTGTCCTTGAAATATCATTTGTTTGACCCTATCTGTCGGCCTATGCCAGAGCGAAGCGGCGGCATGTCTTGTTCAATTCTATCTTCCAAGATTCCTTCACGAAACGCCTCAGAGTATCCCTAGCCCACACAGCCCGAAGAATAGGCCCCGAACCTGCCGCAGGCCTTTGCCCGTACCAAATACGCGATCAACCATCTCGCGCACATTGTGCGCCTGCGCGCTGCTCCAGGCCATGCAATCAAGCCACGCGCGTAGTGTTTTTCTGGCTTTGGCTTTGGCTTTTTTGAGCTCGGCTTTGGCTTCGGACAATCCCGAGCCAGGCCAAGGTCAAACTGTTGGCTTTGGCTTTGGCCCGGCTCAAGCCATGGCTTTTAGCAGGGATTTCAGGGAGGCTTTGATGGCAGGGTGTGCGATGTACGCGACCCACGCGCCTATGGTCTCAAATATACCCCATAATTGCGTGGAGAACGCAGGAGTAGAGTCCCATTCAAATCGAATAAGTATGAGAAGTTTGCGTTAACCAGGTGGTACACTACTTAGCTGAGCAGACAGGGATGCAGCAAGATACTCCGGTGGAGGCTCTGCAGGCGGAGTCGATGTTCCTGGCCTAGTACAGGCCGGGGGAGAGGAAAATTCTGAGGAACGGAGAAATTTGAAGTGTTGTAATCTCCGTAACCGGCGACATAACCGCTGTAATCGCGAACGTAGAAGCCATCGAGTCGTCGACAAAGCCATTAGAACAGTTGAACTGATTATAGAATTTGCTCAGGAAGGGTGTTTGCAAGCAAGAGGTAATTGCGAGGCAGACCAGTGAGGTAACTACCACAAGTACTCTAGCTTTTTATACGTAGGCGAATATCCAATAGATAAGAAGAGAGCTGAATATGCGGAGGTATAGCAACAGAGAGCAAAGCACATGGACCGATAACGATTGCCATGGTGAACCACATGTGAACCGCATGGTCAAGCTTGGATCTCCAACACTGATGATGGTTATATTCCGAGTTGAAAAAGGCCTGGTCCGCCGTAAGAGTAATATGGGCCCGCCATGCGCGTCGAGGAAGGCAGAGAGCTGTTTATTGTTGTTGTTTTCAAAGGCCATCGGTGTTGATGACTAATCCCCTCCTCACCTGCTTCCTTTCATCCACCACGGTTCGGACCGTTCGGCACTCTCTTTTCTCCCGTTCTCCGGCTCGCAGAGGTTATCAGGCTCTGGAATCCGAGAAATGACCGCCGATGTGTACCGTGTATTCGCTTAGACACTCGCACACCCCTCAATAATAATAATTTGTTTTCGAGACCACTTTTCTGGAGAGGAACGAACGACAATAATTCACTTGTTCTCGTACCATATACATCCAGACCATCGCGTCTCGCGTCGCATATTCTGTGGCATGATTGGATTTGCTTGAAATGGTTCGATTCAAGGATTTTTTAAAAAAAAAGTGGTGTCATAAGTCACGTAGTTCTTTCCTGAACCACCATGTCTTACGCCGCTCTCAATTCGTCCAATCCCCTTCACGATGTCTGGTCAGGATATCTCGCACAGGCCAACAAGTGACTAGTTCGCTGTGGATGATTCTTGCTCTTGTGAATGCTCCCGTTCTCGCTATCATTTTTAACGCTCTCTGGCAAAAAATCGCTCCCCGAAAAGCGTCGGATCCTCCCATTGTCTTCCACTGGCTCCCTATCATTGGCTCTGCTCTCTGGTACGGCAATGACCCAATAAACTTTTTCCACACTTGTCAGGAAAAGGTGTGTTTCAATGCTATTCACGTGTATTCGCTCTCCAACTCTGAACAGTATGGCAATGTCTTCACCTTCATCCTTCTCGGCCGGAAAGTTACCGTTGCTTTGAGTGCAAAGGGAAGCAATTTTGTGCTTGGTGGAAAATCGACCTCATTCAATGCGGAGGGGGCATACAAGGTGTGTCTCGAGGGCTGCTTCCTCAGAAGCTTCACTAACCGAAAAAAAATGAAACCAGTACTTGACTATCCCGGTGTTCGGCAAAGATGTCGTTCACGACGTTCCCAACGAGGTCTTCATGCAACAGAAAAAGTTTGTCAAATTTGGGCTCTCGACCGAGAACTTCCGCGCCTATGTGGGCATGGTCGAGGAGGAAGTCGAGGAGTTTCTGAAGGCCGACGTGCGTTTCCGGACGTACCAGCAGAACGACATCAACGAGTGGGGTTCCTTCGACGCGATTGGCGCCATGGCGGAGATCGCCATCTTGACCGCGTCGCGCACCCTTCAAGGCAGCGAGGTTCGGGACAATATCAACAAGTCCTTCTCGCAGCTGTACAACGATCTCGATGGTGGTTTCACGCCTCTTAATTTCCTCTTCGCCAACTTGCCGCTTCCGAGCTATCGCAAGCGCGACGCCGCCCAGAAGAAGATGAGCGAATTCTATGTCGATATCATCACCAAGAGGAAGAAGAACCCGGACGGCGACCATCACTACGACATGATCGCGTCTTTGCTCGACCAGAAATACCGCAATGGCGAAAAGCTCAGGGACCACGAAGTCGCGCACATCATGATTGCTTTGCTCATGGCCGGCCAGCACACCAGCTCTGCGACACTCGCCTGGACTATGCTGCACCTTGCCTCTCGGCCCGAAGTCGCGTAAGCCTACGTCCTGCCCCATGATTAGCTTTCACTCTTCCAATGACCCAGTGATGCGGTGTACGACGAGCAAGTCAAGCATTTTGGCAACCCCACGGCTCTATGCGGCCCATGAGCTACGAAGACCTACGCCACCTCCCCATCCTCGACTCGTGCGTGCGCGAGACCCTGCGCATGCACCCTCCCATCCACAGCATCATGCGCCAAGTACGCGAGGACGTCGTCGTCCCCGCCTCGCTCGCCGCGCCATCTAAGGACGGGGTGTATGTTGTCCGGAAGGACACGTACGTCCTCGCGTCGCCGCTCATCTCGCAGCTCGACCCGCACATCTGGAAGGACGGCGCGACATGGAACCCCGCGCGGTGGAACGACGCGGAGGGCGTTGCGGTACAGGCGCTCAAGTCGTACACGGACGAGCACGGCGAAAAGATCGACTACGGGTTCGGCGCGGTGAGCAAGGGCACGGACAGCCCGTACCAGCCGTTTGGCGCGGGCAAGCATCGGTGCATCGGCGAGCAGGTGAGTGTTTTTCTCCTCACACTTGTATGGTATTGTTAATCGACTGCCCCTCGCAGTTTGCGTACCTGCAGATATGCACGATCATTGCGACCATCCTCCGCAGAGTGGAGCTCCGTCTGTCCAATCCCATACCCGACCACAACTACCACACGATGATCTTGATGCCGAAGGACCCCAAAAGCATTCACTACCGCCGCAGGAAGTTCGATTAGGGACCTGTAGAGCACCGTTTATTTTATATAAGTAAATCTTTTGGAGATAGTGGTCTCGTTAGAGAGGTGTCATTCTGAGGGTATAGCAAAGGCAGGACGTACAACCATTGGGGCCCACGGTACATTGGGCCCACGGTCGGCACATTCAATGAATGTGCTGGGCGTGAAGGAAAGAAAGGGTGGCATTCCATTTTGAGAATGTGCCGCGTTTAGTGGCTTGGCTTGGGCTTGGCAGTCTGCGCCATTCACCGCTCTTTGTCATACCACCACCACGCCCGTCGATCCCACACCGAAAACGCGCTGGAGGGTCCTCTGGTGGCAGCGACAATTTAAAGCCCCCACCAGGTCTACTCTTCCTCGACGAGCGTATGAAGTGACAAGAGGTAGGGGATGCGGTATGAGGGTACTTCCCGCTTGAATCTATGTCTATCGAATCGCTTCAGCTCAGATATTTGCCAAAAATTTGACGTCTGGGTAGCTGCTTTCTCTTGACTCTTCTCAGCACCTACCTGCCTGTTAATTGGTCCGCGGGGGCGCTACGCTCGACTACTATCATCATGTCCCTTGCACATAGTTGCCTAGATCCACCACCCTTTATCTTTATGTACATCTCTATATGTCCCTTCTTCTTCTCCCCTCTCCATGTTGGCTGTCGGCAGAGCATTCTGGGCCACTGTAGAACTGGAAACCATCGAAAATTACGAAGAGACGGACGTAAAACGCGGCCGCACCCCCCTTTTCCATCAATTTGGCCGACACGTAGCGCCGTTTGTTCACGGCTTCGAACGGAATTCGCTACGGTAACCTATTATTGACGCTGCAACTCGAGGCTATACGGCCGGTGCGGTGAGTTTTGTTCTAGCGTAACGTGTTGCGGATTTTCACGCGGTATGGATCTATTCTTTAACGGTACCGGTGTGAGCATAACCGACGGTTTGATGCTGCCGTCTATTAATTTCAGGTTCTCCATCCTCCCGTTGATTCCCCGAATTTATGCTCCAGCTGACGCGCTAGTCTAAGACATAGGTTGTTGGTCAAGCTTTTGCACTCGCCTGTATTTACAATCATGCTAAGGTTTTTTCACTGTTTCTTTCTTGTTCTCGCCCCAGCTGCGTGGACACAAAGACTTGAGCTAGCCGTGGACTACATGTTTTAATTTCTAGCGTTCCAATTTCTTCCAACTGGCTATCTAGACCTTCGAGTGCGCAGTTTTTCTTCTCCAACTTATACATTATAAAATTAAGTATACGTTTAACAAAGTCATTGGCTGCACTTAGTTGGATTGCATCACTCTAAAAAGCCGAAAGTTCTTCAAACATCGTCTTCAGAAAGTGCCGCCTGAGGGCACTCGGGAAATTGTGTGCCTCGCCATGCTCGCCGCGGTTGCCTTTGTTTCCATGTCGTGAGAGCCATCTGTCAATGTGAGCGCCAGGGCAGTGTCTGCCAAAGTTTGTTTAGAAGGGTGATGTTAAGTGCCGAGACTGCCGAATGATGATTGGGTATGGGCCGCCGAGAAAGAGAGGCGACAATCGAGGGCCGAGAGCAGCCGGGCTGTACGGCATCCAGGGAGATTTAGCGGAGTTTAAAAAGCCTCTTAATATTTTAAAGAGAGTAATAATGAATACCATTTTGTTTATCAGTCAAAGCTGACTAGAGCAACCGAATTTCTCGCGATCGACGCTCCTAGTGACTTGATGGTTCAACATAAAGTCCCCTTGCCTTGGGAGTTAGACACTGGGTGATTTTTACAATACGTAATTCAAGCGGCTTCAAATCTGGGTGTTGGTTGAGTAAGGGTACGAAAGTGACATCCATGTTTGCTTTGGCATCTTTAGTAAATGCACTGATGCAGTCATTGACATGCATTGACCTGCAATAAGATTTTATGTGGTCTGTCGAACTCTAGGTTCAACCGATGTAGGTGAAAGATCCAGTAAAATAATGAGAAATCAGTGAGAATTGGAACTGATGTAATATTTCGGTGATATCGAGTCAAATTATTCTTGTGCAAATTGCATTGCACTGTGTTGGATCACACTGGCGAATCAGCATGGGACAGACCAGTCATGGAATGCACTAGAGTCCACCAAGGAGTCCACTGGACCCCGGCTGACAGCCAGTGTTTGCCAATGCCGATGCCGGACAGTGCCGTTTCCACTGCCCTGTATATTCCTGTGCGAGCATAGGATCAATTTTGATTGCTATTGGTGGTAGATAGGTAGGTAGGATTACACGCCACGGTCCCACTCAGGAACCCCGGGTTGAGGAAGTACGACTAGTAGGCTAATAATCCCCACTTTCGTTCATCACTTCTAGAGATCTCTCCAGCCTAGCTCACGCATCCTGTGCCCCGTCGCGCTGTAGAACCTGATTGACTCCTAGAAGCAAGACCTAACCCAAAAACAAGCAATATCTTTCAACCAGCGACCGCTTGAGCCCTAAATGTGAGCTGATGTGCCGTGTACCGTGATTGAGCTACACGCGTGGCAACCCAATGTTTTCCCTCACGGCACATTTATTGAATGGGTCGAATGTGGATCGAATGTGCCGGGGTCCCAATGTGTTCGTGCTCACGATCCCAGCTTTGGCATTCGTGGGAGTCTGTCAATCCCTGTCAATCACCGCGATCAAAATTGCCATCTGGACTCTGACCACCACGATCGCCGCCCGTTTCACCTTCTCTCTTCTAACTAGGAGCGGGGCATGGTGGACAACAAATACATCGGCCTCGCAATGGCGATAGTGGGATCCTTCGCCATCGGGACGAGCAGCGTCATCACCAAAATGGTGCGTGCATCGTGACTGTCGTTGAGCGCCAGCGCATGCGCAGTTGCCAACGAGTCCATATCTAGGGCCTAACCGCCTCCGCCGATGGAACGGCGTCGACGGACAGCATGGCTTTCCTGAGGAACTCGATGTGGTGGGCTGGGATGGGGGCTTGTGAGTGCCGAATCCTGCTCTCGTACGATCGCGAGCTAATATCTTCTGATCCAATCCAGTGGTCGTGGGCGAAGGTACGAGTATCCAGTTGGCGATTTAAATGCCCCGGCTTTGTCCAACTCACCTCGCAGTCGCAAATTTCGGCGCGTACACGTTCGCGCCTCCAATAATGGTCACCCCGCTCGGCGCACTCAGTGTCATCGTCGCGGCCGTATTCGCCTCATTTCTGCTCAACGAGCGCCTGGGCCACATCGGCGCATCGGATGCGCCCTATGCATCCTCGGGTCCTCGATAATCGTCCTCCACGCACCGGAGGATCAAGAGCTAGAAACCGTCACGCAGTTCCTCGAATACGCCGTCGAGCCAGGTGCGCCCGCCCTACTCTCTCTCCCTTCCTCCCTACCTTCCAGGTAATTGACGCCTCCCCGTCTTAGGCTTTCTCCTCTACTGCTTCGCGTCCTCATCTTCTCCCTCATAATGGCCTACGGCGTCGCCCCACGACACGGGCGCACTAACCCCCTCGTGTACATCTCCATCGCCTCCCTCGTCGGCGGCGTCTCTGTCATGTTTGTCAAGGGCTTCAGCGTCGCGCTCAAGCTCACGTTTTCCGGCGAGAACCAGTTCGTCTACCCCTCGACGTACCTGTTCGTCGTCATCGCGAGCGTGTGCATCGTGGTGCAGCTGAACTATGCGAATAAGGCGTTGGACCTGTTTAGTGTTAATCTGTGCGTCCTATCCTGTCCTTCTCTCCCCCTCTCCTCGTTATCCGATTTCCTTTCGATGTACCCTTTGACGATAAGCTGACTGACGTACTCGCGCGTGCGCGTAGGGTAACCCAATCTACTATGTCGGCTTCTGCACTGCAACCATCGTCGCCTCCCTCATCCTCTTCAAGGGGTTCAACACCACAAGCGCATCCAACACCGTCTCCCTCCTCTCCGGGTTCATCGTCACCTTCCTCGGCGTGCACATCCTCAACCTCGCCATGCTCGACGAGTCCGAGGCCGCGTCCCGCGCCGCTTCGAATGTGTCGCTGGGCGGTGGGGTGAGCCCGTGGACGCATGGGCACTCGAGGAGGAGTAGTAGTGGGAGCCTAAATGGGCTGCGGACGCCGCTGTTTGGGGCGTTTGCGATCGGGTCGGAGCCGGGGAGCGCTGCTTCCGTTGGGTTTGAAACTGTGCGGCTGGAGAGGCTGGAGGAGGCAGAGGAGGAATACGGGGAGGATGCGGATGAGACGACGGCGTTGCACATGGGTGGGCTCGGGAGTAGCAACAGTAGTAGGGGAGGGAGCAGACGGGCGTCGCCGCTGCCGCGGATATCGCCGAGGCCGGTGTAGGGTAGAGTGCAGCGTGTTGGATCTATCTGGGAGTACATATGGAGAAGGGAAGGTTTATTTATTTGCTTTTTGGACGAGCAGGGCGGTGGGATTCGATTTCAATTCTGTGCTCCAATATATATACATATATACGAAGTCGGGTGAATTCCCAAACAGCTGACTTCCACTTCCTTCCCAACAGCGTGCGTCAGCCGTCCTTCCAAATATCGATCGCGATATCTGACTTGTCCGGCTCGGCTGGCACTTAGGATTCTCGCAGTTCTCCTGGTATGATGCGTCTGTTCCACGACTCGCGCAGACATGTTCCCAAGTACAGCCAACTTGCCCGGGTCCAAGGACGACGTACCCTTGAACTCTGAGTCAATGATGATGATGAAGCGTGGCTTCACTTCACCCCGGCGACACTGTCCTCTTCCAATCAATCACCCGACCTCACCTGGCGCCATCTTGCTACTTGTCTTATGTTCTTCCTCATCTGTGTCGGTGACGTTATCTCCGCGCCGTGTGCGAAGCGTCGAGCGCTTTCCAAAGTAGCTGCGCAAATCCTCAGTCTGAGCGAACATCAACTGACTCTGCGCCCCAAACCAAACAGCTACTAGCTATTACCACTTTGCCAATGGCTCTGAGCAAGATGGACGAGCGGCGAGACCTCGCACGCCTCCAAGCACTGGCGCCCGAACCCAACACGCACACAGCTGCTGCGCGTTTCGTCCTCTCGCATGAGCTGACCGCGGTGCATTAGCTGGCCACCAAGCTACCATCCACTACCTTCTCATGCTCGTGGTTATGTTCGTTCACTCGCATCCCTAACCACCTTCGATCGGTTACACTGACGAACTCTCTTCTCCATAGGACATTCACCGCCGCATACATCGTCAGTGACATCCTCGGCGTCGTGGTTGGTCAGACTGCCTTTGGACGGCTTAACCTTGAAGTCGGCGTTTGGATGTCTCATAGATTACGAATACGTACTGCGTTTGTACAAATGTTGGCTCCAAGGGTTATATTATGCGTTTCTCACATCCTTTTCAATGGACAAATTAAATGTTTGCGATATACATTGATAGATTTACGGCTCATTCAGTGCCGCCGTCGCATTCCAAGTAAATGAATTAGATGGCGGATTTTTATCAAGCTATATTCAGTCCGATTTCGAACCTGAATCATGGATCAGTCGGTAGGGGTATGCATGCCGCGAAGTTCATCAGAATTCGAGCATAGACCTGGCGCGAATGGCGCGCCACTGTATCGCGGATCCCTCATATAATCAAAGACCAGCTGAGTGGCGTTATTACTTGCCGAATCAGCTCTGGCACTAGTAATACTAGTACAGAGTGGTCTTGCGCCCGAGAATATTGTTTGTACTTTCCCCCTATTCGCTGGAGGAGAGGGTGGTCGATTCGATGGTCGGTACGAGATTGGTTGTATGAGTGAAAGAGGGAGGATTTTCAAAGCACGCGATACGCAAAGCCAACGGAGGCGGACTTCAAGTTGAACTGGACAAGGCATTGAAAGTTCGGTTCAAAGTTTTTGGAGTTTAACGGACCGAAAGTGAGGTCCGGTTCCAGGTTCGAAAATTTCCAGAACCCAGGACTTCGTGAAACTACCTGGATGGGTTCGAACCCACCGATTTGAGGGCATACATTGACACCTGGCTTAATTAATTGCAAAGAGATCCAGCCAGTGAGTGACCACAGGTAACAGGGAACAAGATGAATGATGGGCCAAGAGCCACAAAGACCATCCGGATTTCCGCCACCGTTGGCTGGGGGCACACGAGAAGAAATTCAACCACAAAGTCCACCAACATGGCGATTGCCAGGAACATGCCATATAATTGCAAGTGGCAGAAAAATCACCGAGGCCGTGGGCGATTTGGGCGTCCGAGCGCAGAGGCGGCTACCTTCACTTCTGGTCCCAATAAAATGATAGAATTTGGTCCCGCACGTAGTTAAGGTCGGGCCTTGCGAAGCTAGATCCCGCTGAATGGTACCATCATATTCGAACAGGTTAGAAGATGCTTCTGGGAAGTGAATACTGTGTAGTCATATCATTAACCGGCTGTCGACTGATCGACAACAGACTCGCGGTATTTACGTGCGAACAGCGGCCATTAATCTTGCGTTCGGTGTAGTGCGTTGGAGAATACTGAAATGAAACTGAGGACCGGTGAGCGAGTCGGAACGAGCAAGGGATTTTGTGAAAGGAGACCCAGCATGAGTTGGAAGGTATGCATCGATACGCCCAAGGCTGGATTCACCGTCCCTGTCTTGTGTATGTCTTTGGTTGAATCTTCAAAACGGTTAATATTCGACTAATTGAACTCGCCGAAATCGTCTCTTAGCTGACCAAGAGGACACTGAATTTGCGTATGTGGGCGGTGAGGTCAACGAAAGGCCGCGTATTTACAATAGGGATTAAACAGACTTGAATGGCTCTCCTCCACGATTCAGCACGCCTCTACTTCTGGCGCGCCATGGCGCCACAAGCCATCCGCTTGCCTCCATGCGCAAGGGGTTGTACGCAGTGAATGTCAGTCTTCGCGCAGAATATGCTGATGGATGGGAGTTTTTCGGGAGTCGATTTGGAGATTCGGTCTTGTTTATTCTTGACTGAGTGTCAGTCAACCTATCAAATATTGCTTCAGATTCATTCAACAGGAGCTCTACAGATCAAATCAGATAAGGTGCAAGCCCATGCAGACATGCCTAATTTGTCGAGTTTAGAGCTTGCTTTACTGTAGTCTAATTGCGCGCTTGGTACGAATAGCATTTATTTATTCTTCTCCTCAATTTCCTTCCTCACTCCTCCCGACGTCGGCGCCCGGGGCGTTGCTCGCAAAACACGGGATTCGAGTCGCGCCCTGTGTCACTCCTGGCCGGCGTCGTCTCCTCTGCAGCCGGGCTGTACGAGACAAATTTACTACCTCTCGATCGGCTCGCAGGGTCCATTAAAGGACGAGCGAGTTCTCCTGAACTCCTGCTCTCCTCGCTCTTCTTTGCCTCGCACATGCCTGCTTGATTTCTCTGGTTCCGGGAGTTGCCGTCTCGCTACTTCCTCGCTCTTCGTGAGTACGTCAGAATTAGATGAGGTACAAGTGGCTAACGGGCCGCTTCGCGGCCCGGCATCCACTTTCTAAAAATGGATGGAGTGAAATAATAAGCGGTTCCACGAAGGATTCAGGTATCAGATCGATGTGTGCTTTGAGATGTGCCCTACTTAGTCGAGCAGTCTCTACCGGAGAATCCAAGGAGATTTGTGAGTTTATCTGAAGGAGAAGTGATGGAAGCTGATTGCGTGGGAGTGGCAAATTGCGGCATGCATCCGAATAGGGCACCCAAGCCGCGTGCGGCTCGTCGGGTCGCCGGCACCGAGTATGCTCCTCTTTATAAAACTAAGCATGTTTGAAAGCCTTGGATTCACCTAATCTGCAGAGCTCTTTTAGAACGAATCTAAAGCGATTCGGGATAAGTTGACCAATAGTCGGTGAAGAATAAATAAGTTATTCCGTAATTTTGGGCAGGTCTCGGCCAGCGGTTCCGATCAAGGGGTCGTTGATCGTTGGATTCGACACACTGATCAACTTTCGTAATAAGTCACGTTCTGACCGTTCGTCAGCAGGAATGGTCAACCAACTCAGGACATTCGGGGGAACAAGGCCTCAGTTTGAGCACCTGAAGGTGTGTGACTTAGAATACATTAGAATGGAGCCCTACTACAATGAGAGAGGAGACGAGACGAGTCCTGGTGAGCGAACGACAATTGATGGAACTTCCGCATTTGGGGGGGGGAGGGTCCCTTTACGTTAGTTGATCGGTGTGTACGATAACGCGATACTAGACCTCTTGGTTCCGATGAGCGGAGAGCTTGATTGCGGAGTTTAAAAAGGCTTCAGACAGACAGAATGCTTTAATTTTATAAAGAGGGTGATGTCCATGCTGGATGCCGTGCGATCCCACGAGCCGCAAAAGGCTTCAATTTTATTCAGGATACATGCCGCAATCTGCCGCTCCCACACAATCACTGCTTCCATAACTTCTCTTTCAGATAGACTCACAATTCACCTTGGATTCGCCGGTAGGGACAGTTTGGTAAAATGATGTTTTAGAGTAGACTCAGTTTCATTTGATGCGTAGCTAAAGAGGATCTCAGACCGTTTCGCCTAGCATGTTTAAAAAGTAGATGGCTGCCCGCTTCGCGGGCCGTCAACCGCTTGTTCCACCTACGAATCTTAATCTGTCGCACAGTCCTCAAACTCGGTTACAGTACTCACACCGGGAATATCCGAATTCCGGGCCAGCTTAAATTAATAACGGTTACCGAAAGTTCCGGATTGTGAATGGGCCAACCCGAAATCTGACCCGGATATTCCCATATCGGCCCACCCGATATCCACTGATTTACCCGATATAGTAGATCGATGGGATCCGGATGGGCCGATATGAAGGTTGCGGCTCTCATTTCGCCCTCACCCGATTCACAACCCGAAAGTTTCGGTAACCGTTATTAATTTAAATTGGCCCGGAATTCGGATAGTCCCGGTGTGAGTTCCCGTGTTCTCTCCGCAAAGCTTAGGTCAGAGATCATCCAAAGTCCGTCACATGCGCACTTTGCGCTAAAAACTGTATCCTGCGTGGTCAGGTGGCGAGGGTGAAGGGAACAGGTCGGAAAAGCATTTCCAAATTCAAGTGCCCAGGCAAGTAGCATGTGCCTATTGGAGCCGTCTGCTTTAAACTACCACCACCACCACCATGACAAAACACATCCTCATTACTGGCGCCTCTGGCTTTGTAGGCCAAGAGCTCGCCACCGCCCTCCTCAGCTCCTCCCTGGACTACCACCTCACCCTCACCGACATCGCCTCACCTAAAGTCTTCCCCAGCGCCGACTCCTCGCGCATCACCTCCACGCAAACCGACCTCGCCGACTCCAGTGCCGCGGCCGCCCTCCTCTCCACGCAGGAATGGCACGCCGTTTATGCGCTCCATGGCATCATGTCGTCCGGCAGCGAAGCCAACCTCGAGCTCGGCTACCGGGTCAACCTCGACGCGCACAGGCACCTCTACGATTACCTGCGCACGCACCAGCCCGGCACGAAAGTCATCTTCACCTCGAGCGCCGCCGTCTACGGGCCGCCCTCAACCGCCGGCCCAGCCCGGACCTTCTCCGAGACCACCGTGCCCCTTCCCCAAACCAGCTACGGCACACAAAAACTCATGATCGAGTGCCTGCTCAACGACCTCTCACGCCGTGGCCTGCTTGACGCGCGTATCGTGCGTCTGCCAGCCGTTGTGGTGCGTGCGGGAGCGCCTACAGGTGCGGCGTCCAGCTTCATGAGCGGCATCGTGCGCGAGCCGCTGAACAGCAAGAAGAGCGTCCTGCCCGTCGACAGGAACCTGGACATATGGATGTGCTCACCGGCCACCATCGTGAAGAATCTCATTGCCATCAAGGACATCCCCGTGGAGAAGTTTGGCGGCTTAACGCGAGTCGTGAATCTGCCCGGCGTGACGGTCAAGCTGGCGGACATCCTCGGGGCGCTGGAGACCGTGGGCGGTAAGGAGGCGCGGGCCTTGGTGGAGGAGAAGGTGGATCCCGTCATCGAGAAGATCGTGTTGAGCTGGCCGGAAAAGTTCGATATCTCGAAAGCACTCGGATTGGGGCTGTCGCAGGATGGGCCGTTGATTGAGACGGTGCGAGCGTATGCAGCGACGCTGAAGAAGTAAGAAGCGAAGTCGGCAGAGGCATTAATGCTGTCATAGTATGATCGGAGCAACTTGAGCATTTCCTCACAATGATTTGCTCCTGCACCCGACCATCGTGCTGGAAGTGTACGAAGCCGCTGGCCCCTGACAACGCGACCCCAAAAATATCGGAATCCTCACGCGACAAGCCGCTGCGCGCCGCTGCCCATGCCAACCTGCGCTTCCGCGCCTGGATCTCTTGTCGCTTTCGTGGAGCGGCCAACTTTAAATGAATTTTACTTGACAGACTCGGAACTCCGACTCAATCTCGACATTGAATGAGAGTTTGTCTTCACCGAAGTTTCTTGATTTCAGCTATCAGATTTGATTACCTGTTCGAGGCTAAATGAGGATATCCAGAGCGTACGCTACCCATGTCCAGGTGCGAGGTCGGCTGCGGAGGGCTTTCGGCACAGGCTTTCCGGCATGATCGTTTGGGAAGAGTCACAGTAAGAGTTGAAGGCTGATAAGAAAGGGATAATTCAAGGAACCAGCACAGGGTGAGGGGTCAGGCCGTCGCGCGGTCGTTTTTATTGCTGCCAGTAGCTATAGGTGGGAAAGAATAAGGGGCACAAAGTGGAAAATGTTTCGAGAACACGAGGGAAGTCAGAACAAAACAGCCATTGGTCAGTCTCGTTTGGAATACAGCGTCGCAATAAGACCTACGAGCGAGGGACAAAGGACCTTGTCGACAGCGGTCCATTCTGGGGATGCCAAGGCGAAGCATTGTTCGAAAGTTGAGGCTTCGAGAACAGACAGAGCCCTGTCGATCCAATACGGCCGGTTATTTCCCGGACAGGATTTTGTGTCCGAGTCTTCGGCGGTTAACAGGAAGGGAAAGCAAATCTTCTGCTGTGGACGATTTATCCGACACAGCTGTAAATGCGCGCGCTGTCCCTAATAAGAGGGAAGATTCCGACCTTGAGAGAGCGACAAAAATGTGTACTTTGAATCCTCTCACCAGTTAACCCTGATGAAACAGAAGGATACAAGCGATGGGAGCGAGACGGGAGTTAACACGAAACCAACCAACCACCTTTGTTTAATCAATATGCGTTGAGACGGAATTTGGTGTTTAAACGAGACGTCAATCTAATCAGGTTTAAGGACCCGGTGGGCGTCCACGTCTGTGCCTGTGCAGGGTGTTAACAATGGTGAATCATCGACGTTAGGCCTTGCGCGTCGGCAATGGCCAGGTCATCGCCGAGCAGGCGGATTTGGACAAATTCAACAGCAGCTGGACACTAGACAGTGAATCTGTTGCCAAAATCAACTCTCTGGAGCAGGTAATGAACTTACAACACCGAGTCCCTTTGATCTGAACGTTGTCCAGGAACTTCAAATCGCCACAACCAACCTTTCTACTTCCCGACATGCCAGAGCACTGATGACCTTCAACATGCAGGAAGACTGTGCCAAGATTCGGGAACTGATACTGGCAAGTAGTGCTGTGATAAAAAAATCTACGTTGTTTTGTTTATCTCCTGACATAGAATCTGGATGAGTGCAATGACCTACAGAAAAGGCTTGCCCCGACAATGAATGAGGTAAGTCACTTGCAGTATGGCCGATCTAATGTGATTATTCGATAACACTTTCGGAAACTTGAGAGCGCTTTGTCGCAAGCCAGAGCGGCGACGGACGCCCTTGATCAGCTAGCGCAGGATCTGCAGCGCAGTCAAGCAAACGAGCGACTGGGAACGCTGCAGCCTGAAAAAAGAAAACCAAGACCGTCAGTGACATATTCTATGCACCGCGTCGCAAGCTCGACCACGATTCGCGTTCGAGCCAAAATGCTAGGCCTGCAAGTATGCTACTTGCGGCTCGCGTAGGCCCCCATGCACTAAGCAGTGCTTTCACAAAATTCTGAAAAGTTGCGATACAGCGAAGAAGACCTTACTTGTGGCTGTCGGACGACTGCAGGGTCGAGGCTCAATGCTGAAAGACCCACCGGGTAGGTTCAACTTTGAGTAACATTCTAAGAGTCAGTATAATGACATCTATTTTTCTCACCAGGTTACAGTTCTGTTCCTTTCAGGCATAATCGGGTGACAGGCAGCGGAACTCGCCATGCACCTCGTCTTTCTTTGGATTCCAGTATGCGAGTTCGATTCAGAGCAGACTCTGGCCATTGGAGTCTCCCGGATGATGATAACACCATCTAAATTTTTCCCGAAACTTATCTCCTGTGAGCTCAATAATCGGGTGCTTGAGCTGTAAATCTGGGGAGGGGGATTTTTTATGTCAGGAATTGACCTAGATTTTTTGCCCAAACGCGACACTGATGGGAAAGCAGTTGTTCTGGGAGGGCTCCGCCGGAGCCTCGGTGAGCTTTGGGCGGAGCAGTGAAAAAAATCCTTTATGCGGGGATGGGAAAATTTTGTCAGAGAGGTTGTGAGGGGTGAAATGTTGATCGAACGCGACCCCATAAACTGCACAATATTCGAAAAACTACGTTTTTACCTGAAGCATATGAGTGCAACGATGGCTGTTTTCTGCAGCTGAATGTCCTAGGTAGGCTCCACGGATCATTCTTGACACCGCTTACCTTCTGGCCTGTGCTCTGATCTCGCACCGTGACTCGGCGCCTTACGCCTGTTGACGTAGCTGTGTGTCATCCGTTCTGTCTTCGCGAGTTCTTTTCTCTTCCATTTTATTTTTTGGGGATGTGCTCTGGGGCGGAGATTGAGGTTTTCGTACCGTACACTGCGTTCAGGCGGCCCGGCGGGAGAGGCTGTGTTTCTGTGCCGTGGGCCGTGGCTCGTGATGACTTGCGGTGACGGCAGACCCTGCCTGAGGCTGCACAGCGGAGGCCGAAGCATTTTTGGAACCAAAACATGGCATCCAAACATGTCTTCCTGTTTGGGAATATGTTTCACCCGTGATGTAAAATCAACCCCAAAAGATTCCTTCTTAGGCCTATTTTCTACACCAAATTCGACCCCGAACATGATGTTCATTTGCGTCCCAAAAATACATCCAAAAGTGGATTATTTTTGACAAGAGTTTTCGATGCCGAAACAGGGAGAGAACAAAGCAAATCTCGCTGTTTGGGTCCCAAACCAAGGTTTTTTTCTTGCATGAAAAACACCACCAAAAATAATGTATATTTCTGCTGGACTTTGGACATGAAGAGGCATCATTTTAAGAGTACAAAAAGAGGATGAAAAATCCATCGGTTTCAGCTCATGTTCCAAAGGGGCCAAAAAAGTGGCCAAAGGGAGAGACATGTTTGGACGTCATGTTTTTGGTCCAAAAATCCTTCGGCCACCGCAGTGCTGCCTCCGCTTGGCGGCATATCACGCACAGGGACACAGCCTCTGCCACCGGATCGCCTGAACTCTCGAATATTAATGTGGGATGACCTTCGTCTACCCAAGAGGTTAGGTATGAATTCGGCGATGAAGCACCTCTTCTCAGATACCAACAAATTGCCCTAGTGCGTTGAATCGAGAAATGTGTTGGTTTACATGCGCACCTGTATTGGCCTTGAGTTAGTAGAGAAAGTTCATGTGGAGTACAGATGAAAGCGCAAAGCCCATTGCCTCAATAAAACATCTGTTTCGACCACTTTGGGGAGAACAGGTGGTTTGACCCACTCCAGTACGTGCTACAATGGTAGCAGAATTTTTGAGCCTGCAAGGTCTTCTGTATCCTTTCTTTGGCAATTGTAGTTGAGTCAATTTGGGGTCAGTATTAATTAAATACCACTGGTGCGTGGCCTTGGCTGAGAAAGTGATCAGTGGCTCGAATGGTTTGGTGAGGGAGCATTAATTCCAGCTTGGCAAACCGATCCCCTCATGACCCCGAGATGTAAGCTACCCAATCTCGGTCGGTAAGCAGTGCGCTCTATATTTGAAGTTGACAGAAAGCTCGGTTCGTTGGACGGCTGACGGTGGCACAGGAGAATCGATATCACGGCAGCTTACCACATCACAGCTTTCGTGATTAATTGAGAATACAGCCATGTGTGTCTCTTCGAGTGCTTAACCTCTCGCCTTTCTCCCCCCACCAGCCATGGACGACGAGCGCCAGTTTGAGCTCAAATTTGATGCAGAAGATGACTCTTCTCCGGAGGAGGACGTGCCCCAGCGTCGCACAGTGACTAAATCTAAGGGCATACAACGGAGATACAGCGGCGCTTTTTTCCCCAAGGCAAAGGACTTCATTGTGGCGGGCGGGAAGTTCCAGAGCGTCATCAATATCCATCAAGCTGTTCCCAGTGCTCCTCCCGGTAAGCAAGCAGCACTCATTTTGCCATGAGCATGGAATCTTACCCTCAGCGGATAGACTTTACGGTAATTCCGTTGGGACACATAAATCTGTTGCATCCAATTGGGCTTCATGGGGTATCCGGTGTGGCGAACCGCAAATATGGACGAAATTCCGTCCGGAGGATGTATTCTGCCCACATTCATGATTACAAGTCAACCCTGGCAGTGGCATTGTACCAGGGAAAGGGTGCTGAAGATGTGTGCAAAGGCTTTCGTGTGCGGGTCTCACGTTCATTGCCTTTACAGAGATGGCGGAAGGACTTCTCCCGTTATTCCAAGCTTCGGTGAGAGATTTTATGATATTATTTTCATCAAATAGTGTTCAACTGCGCTGTAGACATCCGAACCTTGCTCAACTGTACGGGATAGCGCGCACAGCAGACCTACATGTTGTAATTTTTCATGATGGTTTGTGTTTCCCGTTCTTAAGCCACCAATATTTGATACCCTCGATGACGGAATAGATTTAATCTCTCACACCGAACTGCTGAAGCACCGTGACTCCCATTTCTCCACTGTATTTTTCTGGGTCTGCATGGTGTGTGTAACACTCGACTTCCCAGTCCGACAAATTTAACTGTATTACTCCCAGAACGGCGACTTCTCGGTAGCATAATTGCCATTGATATACATCTCCGAACTCAATCTTCCGCAGGACGTGAACCAATATATATCCGCTCTGTCGGGAACAAGACTGGTAAATGAACTTTCTTGAAGATCCTGATATTTTATACTTTGCCTAGGGTTCAAATGAGTACACCGTGTGGATTCGTCTGTCAACTGGCAGTCTGTGTATCGACCTGACACCGCCTGAAGAAAATCGCCTTGCTCTGATATATCTGGCCGAAGATCGCCGACCCGCTGGCACCTCTCTTTGTAAACCCCCTGAGGAGTGGGAAATAATAACCTCCACTTCGTTACACGATTATCACGAAATTTGTTACTGGCATCTTCGGAGGTGGAAACACTGGTCAGTTTCAAGCAATGTGTCGGTGAAGTTGGGGTCCATCCGTCATTGGTCAGGGCCGGAATATGAGAGCTCTTTGGAAGTTGCATCATCAGATTGTAGGATAATTGATCGTGGTTGGGCCACGATGGACCCGATTGTCGACAATTACTGGCATCCGTACGTTCCGTCCACATGTGTGTTCAATTGTGACAAGTGCAAACGGCAGGATAAATTGCAACGAAGAAGAACTTCAATTATGGCAAATAATTGGATTAGGTGCACTTCCTTTCCTTGTCGTTTCAGTCTGATGGACCCCACAATTGACAGAATACATTCTGCTGATGTCGCAGATGAATATCGCCGTCGAATATACACCACCGAAGGTTCGAGCTGGCTAGCACAGGCCAATGCGTTTTTCAATCACCTCCAAATAACCTGGGGCTTCCAAAATTTTGGTATATTTCCATTCTCACCCAGTAGCCATTGTAGCGCTCATTTCCCTCAGTTTTCGTAGATGGCATTCACTACTACCTTCAGCTGTCTGGCCGACTGATAATTTACCTCCCGGCTACCTCTTTTTGTGTCCTTTGGCCGAGCTCCAAGTGGAGGACACCTGCTTCCGAATTCCTGGCTGCATTGCATATTGGTCACTCAACCATCGGGCATTAGGCTGAGCGATGAGGCAGCGGAAAAATTGGGCTTTCCGGTCCTAGAGTTCAAAATCTATGTCTGGGGGAAGACATGGGATGGCAGCGTCTACGATGGGATCCGCCAGTTCCACAAAGCGAAAGGCTTTGATCCTGACAGTCAAGAAGTGGCCCTGGAGCTGGCGTATCCGCTTCTTCAGGTGTCCTGCGATCGGGACGCTCTATTTGCACCCAGTAAGCCAGGTTATCGTGTCCATTCTTTTGTGACACTTTCGTAGTTCAAAAAAATGATAGCGTATGGTATTCCGCCTCAGACGCAGACTCCTATATGGATGATGGATTTGAATTTGGAGATGAGCAATATGGTGTGCCCTGGATCATTAAACCCTGAATTTTATAACTCATGGCTCGAGGTAGATTCAGCCAACTTCGAACTCGGGGACACTCTCCCGATTCAGGAGGAGGATATTGATTCCGTATTCCGTGATGTAATGACTCCAGACGACAGCTCTGCAGCCAACGATGGTCACTCTGAAATTCCCAAGATATCTGGTGCATACATCGAACAACGAGCCCATTCTTACCCTATTTCTGACCGTGATTGCAGCTGAAGGTGGCCACCATGGTTGCCTCGAACAAGCGGAAATACTCAGCTCATCCTGGATTTTCAATATCGTTATGAGCTTGCAGTTCGCTCTTATCTTCACCGCGACTTCACTCTCATTGTACGATTACTCTTACCCTCGTAGTTAAATTCAATATGTCCAATCTGTATGCATATCTCATTTCAATTCACCTTGTTTGTCTCATGTTCCTTACGGGCTCCACTGGGGATATTTTGCATGCCATAGCCATAGACACTTAGGCGCTCGAATGAATGCCTCTTTCCCCCGTGCTGGAATTGAAGCCAGAGAGAGAAATTCAGTGCACGTCGCAATGTAAAATCTCGGATGAGCGGTGAGTTGAGGAGGGAGGTATGTGGGCGGAATTTGGGCGGAATACAAGAGCGACGATTCAGTGCTAACATCATAGTAAGGCAGAAGCGTCGCCAGAGCATTTGAGTGGAAAGTAGATCGTGGACGATTGACGAGGCATCCGGCCCGGAGGGAGAGGGCCTCCGAAACTAGCTGATGCCAACCACCTTGATATATCAAATCCCCACATACGCCTGTACCAACAACGCTTAACGTGTTTTCTATGCTTACAGTTGCTCTCACTCTTTGAAAAGGACTCGTTGACCGGTGAAAACGTCGGACGAATTACAGCAGGAATTATCGTACTAAAAGATAAAACCAAAGTGCAAGAAAGAATGATGAAGGAGCAAGTAGGAAGGTACATAGATAGACGAGAGGTCAACATGCGTGGTGTCAAAGCTCCTGCGTGTAATAGAATCCGGTACGGGCACGCAGTCTCGAGCGATGGCGCGGGTCCGATGCAGCGCTGCGCGCTGCAATAGCGTACCTCAAAAGAGGCAGCTGCCCATATTGAGCACATAGGGAGAGCACGGATCGGGAATCGAGACCTGGCCGCGACGCGTAGCGTGCAGTCGTGGTGTGCGACAGGGGCGACGCGGCGCGGCGCCTAGAGTTGTGGCAGAGAGAGTGTAGGCGAGAAATGTGTGATATGTGGTGGGGAATGGGCACAGGCTTCGAGCAATGGGTGGGATGGAGATAAAGATGGTCGTGGTGCCGAACGCAGCACGAGCGAAGGCGAATGGATGCCGCGGGTGCTGGGCACGTTGTCGGTACCGTGCGCGACGTTGAAGATGCGTGCATCGATGGGTAGGAGTGGTACTGCGGAGCGTGCGAGAAGAGGCTGGCGATGGGAAACAACCGTACGGTGAGAGGAAGGCAACAGAGGCGGTGCGCGAGGGCGGAAAGGCCGCAGACGCAGAGGTGGGCTGCAGGGGGGGGGGGCGGCGGTAAATCTGTGTCTACTCAAGCCTGCGATAATATGGAGGTTAGTCAAAGTCTTTGAGCCCTGACTGAAAATGGTTATAAAGTCTATGCTAGTGTGGGTTGCTCCTGCGCCGATCTCAAGTCCGAAAATGCGGCGGTTGTGCAAGGCGATACTACTGTTCCGAGCAATGTCAAAAAATTGACTGGCGCGAAGCGGGACATCGGGGCGTGTGCGAAACCTTCCGCAAGCGTACGCTAGCATTTCTCAACCACGTTTCTTTTTCGCCAGCGCTAAGCATATTGACAGCCAAATCGGACGACGCCAGCACCCGTGACCGCATATTCATACGTCTCGTCGTCCATCACGGCTACGAATCCTGATGGGGCCCACGACGATCTCGCCAACGGCACAAGAGGCAATTCTTGGATTTTCCCGTTACGCTCGAGTCGTGCCGATATTCAGAAGGGGCTCCGCGCCATTCACTGCGTTCCGACCCCTTGTAGACAGAGGGTCTGTCTACCCCCGTAGACGAAGGGTAGGCAGACCTGTTTGCCTACCTGTGTCTATATATATCCTGTAGACACAGTTGGTCTACATTTGTCGACGTTAATCTATGTCGGTCTACGTACGTAGACCGATGTCGACGCGCTTAGACCGATGTAGACAAATGTGGGAAAATCCGGAGCTACTAAATTTAGTGCTCACCAAATAAAACAGTGGGAGAATGGCCATGAGCCGACTGATCCAGTAAAATAGCAAAATGGAGGCCAGATCTGCATTAAAAATTGAGGAGGTGCGTCTACGTGCGTCTACGGTGTCGACACACGTAGACATACGTAGCCGACACCGCGTCGCCAGACGTAGCCGCACGTACACCGACACCACGGCGTACACATACATCGCCGGACGTAGCCGAAGATCGACACAGATCGACACATGTCGCAGCACGTAGAACAACGTACACCTGGGTGCGTCTACATAGGGTGGGAACGCAGTGATTGCGAGTACGCTTCCTGCTACCGCGGACGAGAGCACTCTCGACCCGGAAATTCAAGCGCGGGTTCAGGCCTTGTTGCGAATGACGCGGGATGTGGTTCAGATTCATTGCGAGTGAGTCGGGGGACCAATGTGGGCATCTTGGTTCTTTGGTTGTTATAGATGCGTCTGTTTGATGAGGGGCTCGAGGTACGCCTTTACCCTTGAAGTGCTCCTGGTGCGCCTGTTCGATATCTTCCGCTCATAATCGCTCAGGCAAATTGGAATTGGGCCTCGCTCGATCTTGAGCTATGCAAATGGTCAGATTGTTGGTTAATACATACCAGTCGTGGACCCCACCGGCCGTTGGAGTATTGAAACCACTGTCTCCCGAAATAGTTGTCTTGTCAGCCATGACCGCGACGGTGCTGGTAAATCGCAGCGAGATTTCCCGGCTGAAATATTTTGGATTGCCCAACGAATGTAATTAGGCTGGAACTTGTAATAAGTAGGAAAGGCTATTGGTCTGTTAATATTATTTCCAGAACATGGATGTCGTTGAAGCGCCTGCTGGGCAGACCTATCTGCAGAACGACCAGGAGATTGTCGTGAGACGCTGGAATAGCTCTTATCTGGGCTTGAGGGCGGATCTAGATCGCTTTGGGATTCATTGATGGCCCGGCATCGCCACCCGTTTCTCCTCTTGCCACCGCGTCCGCGACGGTCCGCTAATTCACTCATCGTTCCCTCAAATAATATTTGCGGAGCAAGAGCCTTGTTGAACTAGGGGTGACTCCTCCCTTCCGTACGGATCGCACCATTGCAGCGTTTTGGGAATCTCCGTATGGGCAGGTGACTAGTCATCGAAGCATGGTACGCATCTTAACCCCTACAATCGTTTTCATTTTCATATTCTTGATCCGTCCGCAACTGACAGCCGTAAACGTATCGCACCAGTCGCTTGATAATCTGGGTGCGCATTGCTCCTCCATCCATTCGTCCACGACCTACCTGCCTTCTTTCCGCCGCCCTTTTTTTCTTCACCTGGCGTGCGGAATGAACGATCAGGGACGGATTTGTTCGATATCATGCCGTGGTACGTAAGAGCATCCTGCCAAGCAAGCGCCAAGTACTCGATCGGCGTGATTGACGGCGGACGCCACATACGCTCTCGAATCATCTTGGACGGCCAAATGCTGCACTTTGCAATTTTTCAATCCATCAGAGAGTCGTGGCCGTAACGCTTTTTCAACAAAGGGTCCTCCATGGGACCTTGTCCATAGATCATCCAGATATATTGGCACTCTTTCGTCCATTCCCGCGATGTCCGTGCGACTGACTCGGACGCAACAGATTCTAGATTCTGTTCCTTCCCATTCCATTCATCCGCCTGTTGTTGCGTTGTGGAATTGGAGCTCAGTCTAGAACCACTAATCGGTGCTCTCTGCATCTGATAGGATGGAGACCAACAGGTCCTCTTCTTCGGAGAACGCAAATCAATTATAGACTCTGTCTGATGCGACTCAGGCACGCCCTCATGCCGGTGAACAGCCCTGCCGCTGGCGAGACAGTGCATCTAAGGCATTGCGGTTCCGCGGAGAATGACGTTGAAGGCGTTTTATCTTCGGCTGGTGAGTCGAATGCTGCCGAATGAGGGGTTATATGCATCGGCGAATAATCATCTATCTATCGAATATAGCATTGCGAAATATTTCTTGACAGACGTCCCAGCGGAGACTATTAGGGCGATTTGTTCTTCCCTCATCGCTGCCAGGGTAATGCCACTGCCAACGTCTTCATTGCGCGCCTGAGCCTTAAATGTGCCAATCTAGTTTAGTGTTCAGACGAGACTGCGAAGCCCACCGCGCTCTCGTATCTTTCGAGTTTGGAGACTAGATGATGGGCCGAAGAAATGAACTGTCAGGTGCTATGTGGATATGCAGCCACGTACCGCGGAGCGCTGACCGAGTCACCGAGATGCATAACACCTCGTGCCTCCCATTGCCGCAATAGCACGGGTTTCTGCTGGCATAGCCTGTTACAAATAAGGACCGCTCAAAAAGCGGCCCCGAGACCCCGTTCCTGAGTATTGTTCTGCCAATCTCCTGCTTGAACCTTTGCTGGGTGCCTCTTCATCCATACTATACTGACATGGTATCCGCCTTCTGGTATGATATAAGTCAGCTATGGGTGAGCATTTCAGCCTCGAATATACTTACCACAGAAATTCACGACACAGCTGGCAGATCGGGACGTTCTTTTACGGTCTGTTGCCTCTGATGCAATGACCTAGACTCGTGGTTCACAATCTCCAGGGATATACCTCGTGCTTTTCTGTATCTGCATGTACATCCTGCTTCACCGGCCTTCTAGTCGAGAAAACACCGTTCTTCTGGTCACTGCCATCGCCCTTTTCACCTTTTCTACAATCCTCATCGTACTAATCCTGGTCCTGGTAACCGCCGAGATCGAGGAACTGGCAAGCATCCCGTCTGACAGCATTCAGAACGCGGCTTACATCATCTACGCCATTAACAAGTGGGTATATATATCAAGCTCTCATCTAATTCGGATACTCATATGATGGCAGTTCTATCGCTGACGGCCTACTCGTATGTGCATTTACCGGTACCACTTGTTTTGATCAATTATCTCGTAGATTTACCGCTGTTATGTCGTTTGGAACCACGATTGGCGCGTCATAGTCTTACCGGTGATGCTGCTCATCGCCAGCACCGGTCAGTGTCTCTTCATCCTGTGTCTCACGGGTTCTCACGTTAGGTGAAGCGTGCGGGCTTGACGTCTTTCTGGACGCAACCCCGCAATTCGCAGTCATTCTAGCTACCAATTTTCTTGCGACCGGTCTAACAGGCAAGTCCATCTCGTGGTCACTGGAGACTCGATGCTAAATAAGATCGTGCAGCCGGCCGCATCTGGTGGATCAGCCACCATTCTCGCGCGTACTTGGAGGCAGCCGCGCAACGACGATATGCATCTGCCATAGCGCTCATGTGGGTCTCCTGGGCTTCACAATCAGATTGTTATTCGCTCGTTCGTACTTACGTCTTTCCAGAGTTGAATCCGGGATGCTCTACTCCGCAACTATACTGGCATTCCTGATCGTGATCTCGTTTCCAAGCCTTTCGTCTACGCTCGAGGAACCACTTCTTCAAATTGTAACTCAAGTCATGGTATGCATGCCTTTTATTCGATTTTATCCTATACATGACTGGGTGTTCAATCTTCCGCAGGGCATCGCGCCTACGCTCATAATCGTGCGCGTTGGACTGGGCGTGACAGTGGAGGACAGCCTGAGCACGACAACCACGAGCATCCCCCTGCGCCAGCAAGGACACGCGAGCTCGAGACTTGGTAGTATCGGCAGTGCTGATCCCAAGGAGAATTTATTGCCTGGTTTTGTGGCACGTCAGAACGATCATGGCTTCGGAAAGCCTCGGTATTGGGGCGATGCGGCCGTTTGATCCTCGAAATTCACTGGATGGGACTGTGGAGGTTGTTCTCGTTCGATGATGGTAAAATAATGATGACGATTATGGATCTTAATTACATGTATGGCTACGGTAGCAGTCCGGGACGATTAACCTATTTCCGGCCGCCGGAAGTTAGCTGGAACCGCCTAAATATCCGATTAGATATCTGCTGAGGCGAAATGAGGCTTGAAGGAGGCCGTTCCGCGGATCCACTGGTCCGAAATCAGTCCCGAGATCATGATGGGGACTTTCGGGAAGCGCTTCGAGCCCTAGGATACGGAACATCATGATATCGGCTTCCGTTTCCGCACCATGGATATGGGTCACGGAACATGGCATGGTATCTCCGTAGCCGTTTTCATCAGATTTTAGAGCCCGAGACGGTGCGGGACGGGTAAACATGCGGGCGGGCTCTGTTGGCGATTATACTGTCCAGTTCGGTGTGATTATGGGCCGGTGAGTGGGACCTGGAGTTATATGAAGTTCCTCAATCTTCAAACAACAGATAAGCTTGCATTGGACAACAGAAACACTCACATAAAATGAGAAATGCAAGTGGTGCATCATCGTATGGCACTGCCACTTACCTTGAATGAAAGTTCAGTGCAACATTTTGGCCTCAAAAAAATGAGATGGCTCAAGGAGTGAAGTACGACCTATTCAGCGAATACCCACTATCTATTTACGCTCTCAAGATCAAATTTTCCGGTGACAATCTTCTCGGACCCGTGTACGACCGTCAACTGCCGCCTCGAGAGGGGTATGGACGGCAATTTTGCCGCCCGTAACGGCCCCGTCAACTTGAATAATCCAAGGTGGTGACGGGATTCCACTTTCCCCAAGATAGTTTTGACTGAAGTTGATTTCCTTCCGCACAACTTAGGTTGCGAAACCTGACAGTATGGTGGCTCTGACGGCTTGGTCGGCGAACAGCCAGCGCGGTAAGCAACTGCTGGATTGCCCAGGTGATATTTCGACGCAGGCCTCAATCTTGGGCTCCTGGGTGCGCGCTCGCATATGGGGACAGTAACCATGCGGTCCTCGGCGACTAACAATTGGAAATGTTTTTCGTATTACAATGTCCATATCTATATCGCGTATATTATCTTGCTGAACTCGAAATCGACCTCCAACAGGTGTGATAACGAATGCACAACGGACAGTACCGGTGGAATTCTACTTTTTTTTTTTTTTTTTTTTTTTTTTTTTTTTTTCCATACGGTGCCCGTGCTCGTGCGTGGAGCCAATTCATTTCGTTTTATCTTTCACAACTACCATCTTCACACGGCGTCCTTCAGTCAGTTTCCCGATTGACCGCCGATGCAGCAGCCACATTATTTAGAGTCGTATTTTCAGGATTACTGTCAGTGTTAAGGACATGGTCGTGCAAAACAATGTCGAGGTTTCACTTCACCCATTAAGGCATAATATCCTCGTCGACGCATATACTGTAGTATTTCGTTCAAATCGACACTGGGTGTGACGCGTGACCCAAAAAACCAATTCGACATTTCGACAACAGCCAAAATTTGGCGTGACACCAGCGAAATTTTCGACATTGAATCGAAAATTTTGGCTTTTTTGGGTCTTACAGGCAATTTTGAGCCCTGTGTGATGCTCGAAAGGTTCGACAAACGGCCGCGTGATGCGTGACCCTTGCCAAATTTCGATATCGACAGGGGGTGCGTGACACGTGACTGTCGATTTGAACGAAATACTACAGTATTCGGCATCGAAACAGAGCCTGAGGACTTGGCCCGAAAACACTCTGTAAATGTAAGCATTGAATCGATATGTATCGGAGTTATGGGCCAGGCCAGGGGTCTCGACGGGGAGAGTTTGGATCAAGGGAACTGGAGAGTTAATGGTATACGACGCAGAGTATCAACTCTTCCGTCTGAGCCAGGAAGATGAATATTGTTCTAACTTAGCAAAGTCAAGCACGATTACCACCGTTCAAGGAGTTATTTTCACCTTCGAGCATTCGGCTGTGCGCGGTGCAGTGCACCCTCAGTCCATGCCGTCTCAGATGATAGATAGTCGGAGAAGGGATATATATACAGCCAAATAATAAAATATTTGAGAGGCTCACCGACTTGCAATTGAATTCCTCATCACGTAACGCGAAGCAATGCCTTATTGCACGGGCGATTTTGAGCTGGTGCGACACAGAGGTCGCACCAAGCTCGCGCTCTCCCTTAACAATACCTACAGTCTTGCCCTTTGAATTCACACCGTCCATCAGAATCCAAACGGTAATATCATACAATGGACGGTAAAGCTCGTAGTTAGCGTAGGAGCGGGCGTAAGCGGACGTAACTAAAGTGTTGTAGCAGGATACGATATTCCGCGAGACGCAGACAGACACACAGACACAGACACGACAGACACCGAGCGAGCCAGCCAGACGTTCATGTGGAGTACAGATGAAAGCGCAAAGCGCATTTCCTCAATAAAACATCTGTTTCGACCACTTTGGGGAGAACAGGTGGTTTGACCCACTCCAGTACGTGCTGCAGTGGTAGCAGAATTTTTGAGCCTGCAAGGTCTTCTGTATCCTTTCTTTGGCAATTGTAGTTGAGTCAATTTGGGGTCAGTATTAATTAAATACCACTGGCGCGTGACCTTGGCTGAGAAAGTGATCAGTGGTTCGAATGGTTTGGTGAGGGAGCATGAATTCCAGCTTGGCAAAACCGATCCCCTCATGACCCCGAGATGTAAGCTATTATCTGAGACCCCTTAGTGGGCCACACTAGTTAGTGGGCCACTTGCATAATATAAGCCGGTGGGATGCATAGACCTAGGATTTGGTACTTCTAGGATGGAATACAATGTATGAGGACAGCGTGCGTCAAATTTGGAGGAAAGTGTTGGCAGCGATCTGCTGGGTTTTTGATCGGGATGACGACGTGTGAACATCATTCCTTGTCTCCGAAAACCTTCTTCCGCTTGTTCCTCCACCAATTCCTGGCCAATTCACAAGATCAGGGGCTCGTTCTCATCCCTGGATCCAGGGAAATGATCTGCAATCATCCTGAGAACAAAAAATGTTACCTCTCGCCTTGCTGAGCCCCAAGAAGACCTTGATTTGAACTTGAGTAGCAGATTCTCACCTCTCGATGGTGAGCCAACCGTGTATGATACGGACCTGAGACTTTGGGGATGATTTTAGACACCAAAAACTCTCTCAAAACGAAATCAAGGGTTTTTAACTGCCATATTTGGTGGTCACCGATGGATACATCCTAAAACGCCGGAATTTCGTTGGTGCGTATGTACGAATTTTTTTGGAGTGGTTATTGTAGCCTAGAGGTCAGCTGTTGTTAAAATATATATGCGGATGCATCTTATCTATCGGTACGTATTCAATTTTGGCGCACCAATGCACTCTGTGCTTTGCAGAGTGTGCCATTCTGTGTACACAGTGATTTCACCCCTTTTCCTTGGCTCAAAGGGAAATATTTAAGGTGCTCATATACCTCGGAAGTGCTCTGTTATTGTACCTAATATTGCAATTGGATGTCTTTAATGATTCGGGATACATTGGGATGGCCGATATCAGTCCGAATGTGAGGAGGTGGCCCACTAAGCCGTTTTTGCCGTTTTGGGAAACCGCCGGAACAAAAAATTCCGTAGGTCGAGAGACCATCGTGTAAATTCGCGGGAACTATCTGAACTATCTCAACTCACTCACAGGATGAATACCTTGGTGCTAGACCCCATATAACTGTATATACCGCATTTCACGGGTGGGCTCGAGGTCAAAAAGGCCATGGTGGCCCACTAAGCAGTCGCAGATAATACCCAATCTCGATCGGTAAGCAGTGCGTTCTATATTTGAAGTTGACAGAAAGCTCGGTTCGTTGGACGGCTGACGGTGGCACAGCAGAATCGATATCACGGCAGCTTGCCACATCACAGTTTTCGTGATTAATTGAGAATACAGCCATGTGCGTCTCTTCGAGTGCTTAACCTCTCGCCTTCCTCCCCCCACCAGCCATGGACGACGAGCGCCAGTTTGAGCTCAAATTTGATGCAGAAGATGGCTCTTCTCCGGAGGAGGACGTGCCCCAGCGTCGCACAGTGACTGAAGCTAAGGGCATACAACGGAGATACAGCGGCGCTTTTTTCTCTAAGGCAAAGGACTTCATTGTGGCGGGCGGGAAGTTTCAGAGCGTCATCAATATCCATCAAGCTGTTGCCAGTGCTCCTCCCGGTAAGCAAGCAGCACTCATTTGTGCCATGAGCATGGAATCTTACCCTCAGCGGATAGACTTTACGGTAATTCCGTTGGGACACATAAATCTGTTGCATCCAATTGGGCTTCATGGGTATCCGGTGTGGCGAACCGCAAATATGGACGAAATTCCGTCCGGAGGATATATTCTGCTCACATTCATGATTACAAGTCAACCCTGGCAGTGGCATTGTACCAGGGAGAGGGTGCTGAAGATGTATGCAAAGGCTTTCGTGTGCGGGTCTCACGTTCATTGCCTTTACAGAGATGGCGGGAGGACCTCTCCCGTTATTCCAAGCTTCGGTGAGAGATTTCATGATATTATTTTCATCGAATAGTGTTCAACGGCGCTGTAGACATCCGAACCTTGCTCAACTGTATGGGATAGCGCACACAGCAGACCTACATGCTGTAATTTTCATGATGGTCGGTGTTTCCCGTTCTTAAGCCACCAATCTTTGATACCCTCGATGACGGAATAGATTTAATCTCTCACACCGAACTGCTGAAGCACCGTGACTCCCATTTCTCCACTGTATTTTTCTGGGTCTGCATGGTGTGTGTAACACTCGACTTCCCAGTCCGACAAATTTAACTGTATTACTCCGAGCCAGAACGGCGACTTCTTGGTAGCATAATTGCCATTGATATACATCTCCGAACTCAATCTTCCGCAGGACGTGAACCAATATATATCCACTCTGTCGGGAACAGGACTGGTAAATGAACTTTCTTCAAGATCCTGATATTTATACTTTGCCTAGGGTTCAAATGAGTACACCGTGTGGATTCGTCTATCAACTGGCAGTCTGTGTATCGACCTGACACCGCCTGAAGAAAATCGCCTTGCTCTGATATATCTGACTGAAGATCGCCGACCCGCTGGCACCTCTCTTTGTAAACCCCCTGCGGAGCAGTGTTGGTGGGTCACCGCCTTTGAGTGACTAGTCAATAGTCATTCACGGCGACTAGTCAGTGACTAGTCATCAAGTCGTGCCGTTGACCTGACTTCCGTGATGGATCGGACGCTACATCAGGAAAAAAGCACATGGTTACGTAGGGCTTGGTAGCGAAAATACCCGTGGTAGCCCCGTAGGCAAGTCCCCCTTATGGTAGCAGCTCGTAGCCACGTGCCACGGTCTGGTAGCTCCTCGTAGCGCTGGGTAGCTCTCGCGCATAGGCTCCCGTAGCGCCTCGTAGCACCTAATAGCCCTCCCTTTCCACTTAGGAACACCCAATTGCGCACAATACCATAGAGTAGCCAACAATAGCAAATCATGTAAAATTGGGAAAAATAATATATTCCAGCTATTGAATACACATTGCGTACACCATTATCAAGAGTTCTCGCGCTATCTAAATCCGTTCGATTTCTGTAAGGAGAACAATAAATATAAATCACAACAAAGGTACAGCTCACCTGGTGGGATGCTGAGGTTACGAACTATTCGGGCGCTGCGAGGACTTGAGATTTCCCTACGTGTCGTTCTCAAAACCAATTGAAAGATATATAGGAATGAAGAAAACTCACCCGGGAAAACCCTCGTATCCTTGATTGTGTACTGCGAGGAGATAAATAATTGAGGCAAAGCCGAGTCTGAGGTGGATAGTCAGAGATGTCAGGAGGGAGTTTACAACTCACCTGTCATGCAGGCGCTCTAAGACATGGAAATGCATCGCGAAGATGAAGGAGATCGGAAGAACTAGTGAAAGAAACCCAAAACAAAGCCACGATAGTGAGAACTTTGAAGGGTGAGACCTCCGGAAAGAATTTGCGTTGCGGCCATCTTGAAACAATCTCCCGACAATATTGCGGCCATCTGAGAGCGTTGTGGAAAGCACAGAAGAGGAGATATTGAGGAGGATGGCTTGCGATGTTGCAGTGTCTTGAGTTGAGCACATTCCGCCCTTTGGATAGAACAGGAGAAAGACCGAACATGCTATGCGATTCATTGGGACCTAGGAACACGGCCAACCAGATGTTACAATGTGTGCGAGCCCCGGGCTGTCTTCTCGACGTGGAAAAGGGGAGAATGAGGGAGGGAAGAGGGGGGAAGATGGGGGGGAAGGAAGAAAGGCGACCAACCAAAGTTGCGTTAGCAACAAACAATCACGCGTAATTACGCCATATCGCGCACACGTGCGGCGGACTTTGAAATGGACTTAACAGATTTTGAGACTGGTGGCGATCATGTCCTGCAATTCACGTCCCCAATATGTGTCGCTGAGTTCCGTAGGCGAGCCATTGGGTCGAATTGAGATAGTAAACCGTCGCCCAGGGTTAAAATTATCAATCGGCTAAACGACAACTACTTGGCGCTACTGATCTCCGCGTGACGGCTATCAGATGCTACTGCTCCTACAGTGGCGGCTATCAGGGCTATCAACTGCGACAGATCCTCGCACAGAGCTACGGGCGCTACTGGTGCTATACAACTGACCATTTAGCTACGTAGGGAAAACTTTTTTCCTGATGTACCATTCCCACGTCGCCGGCTAGCCGGCTCGTTCTCCGCCACGCCCGGAAACTGCTGTTCCAAGTCAAAATAGATACGAAAAATTGTAAAATAAGTTGAGGTCATTAGATAATACCCTATAGTCGAATTTTAGACACCTGCAATGAATAATTTGGGCTCATTTTCCAGCTCATTCAATTAATGATGTTTTGGTTTCATTTGCGGTGTGTGATGCAAGTCCACATAATAGCATCTCAGTCAAGATCTCTGATTTATTCAACTTCACAAAACCATGGGGTGTCTCAGAGCTAGAAGTTGGGCGTCAGAACTTGAACACAGAGGTTGAGCTAGCTGAACTCATTGACAAAGCCGGGATCTCAGATGATGGTGGGTTGGACTCTGTGACTGAGGCGGTCTTGAATGGGTTGTAAATACAAAAGTTCATCATGTAATTGTACTGTTATAATGTTGACTAGCTATGGCGAATGTTGCAGACTTGTAATCAAAAGGTCTGTCAAATTGAATCAATCAGTGCCGGTGGGCCATTTTGATGATAAAAATGATGGTTAAATGGGCTAAAACAGCATCTAATTTATATGTATGGGTCCATATAAACATAATATATCATAGCTCACACTCGAACACGGTCAAAACCTGTTGAAAACACCGTAGAACAACGTCTCCGGGCTTGCCGGCGGCGGCGTTTCCCAATTGGGACTGACAGGTCAAAAGTCAGGTCACCTTAGCGACCGGACCGACCTGCCAACCGTGACTTTGTGACTAGTCAACGACTAGTCGACGACTTGCCCAACACTGCCTTTGACCGAGCTCCAAGTGGAGGACACCTGCTTCCGAATCCCTGGCTGCATTGCATATTGGTCACTCGACCCATCGGGCATTAGGCTGAGCGATGAGGCAGCGGAAAAATTGGGCTTTCCGGTCCTAGAGTTCGAAATCTATGTCTGGGGAGAGACATGGGATGGCAGCGTCTACGCTGGGATCCGCCAGTTCCACAAAGCGAAAGGCTTTGATCCTGACAGTCAAGAAGTCGCCCTGGAGCTGGTGTATCCGCTTCTTCAGGTGTCCTGCGATCGGGACGCTCTATTTGCACCCAGTAAGCCCAGGGTATTGTGTCCATTCTTTTTTGACACTTTCGTAGTTCAAGAAAATGAGAGTGTATGGTATTCCGACTCAGACGCAGACTCCTATATGGATGATGGATTTGAATTTGGAGATGAGCAATATGGTGTGCCCTGGATCATTAAACCCTGAATTTTATAACTCATGGCTCGAGGTAGATTCAGCCAACTTCGAACTCGGGGACACTCTCCCGATTCAGGAGGAGGATATTGATTCCGTATTCCGTGATGTAATGGAAGATCACACTCCAGGGAACAGCTCTGCAGCCAACGATGGTCACTCTGAAATTCCCAAGATATCTGGTGCATACATCGAACAACGAGCCCATTCTTACCCTATTTCTGACAGTGATTGCAGCTGAAAGTGGCCACCATGGTTGCCTCGAACAAGCGGAAATACTCAGCTCATCCTGGATTTTCAATATCGTTACGACCCTGCAGTTCGCTCTTATCTTCACCGCGACTGCACTTTCGTTGTACGATTACTCTTACCCTCGTAGTTGAATTCAATACGTCCAATCTGTATGCATATCTCATTTCAATTCACCTTGTTTGTCTCATGTTCCTTACGAGCTCCACTGGGGATATTTTGCAGGCCATAGCCATAGATAGTTAGGCGCTCGAATGAATGCCTCTTTCCCCCGTGCTGGACTCGAAGCCAGAGAGAGAAATTCAGCGCACGTCGCAATGCAAAATCTCGGATGAGCGGTGACTTGAGGAGGGACGCAAGTGGGCGGAACTTGGGCGGAATACAAGAGCGACGATTCAGTGCTAACATCATAGTAAGTTTATATAGGTCACCGAGAACGATTGTCTTCTCGGTCGCCCCAGTAAAAAGTCTGGTTTACGAGACTACATAGTAAGGCAGAAGCGTCGCCAGAGCATTTGAGTGGAAAGTAGATCGTGGACGATTGACGAGGCATCCGGCCCGGAGGGAGGGGGCCTCCGAAACTAACTGATATCAACAACGCTTAACGTGTTTTCTATACTTACAGTTTGACTCTCACTCTTTGAAAAGGACTCGTTGACCGGTGAAAACGTCGGACGAATTACAGCAGGAATTATCGTACTAAAAGATAAGAAAGAATGATGAAGGAGCAAGTAGGAAGGTACATAGATAGACTTCGACATTATCTCAAGATATATTTTTGGACCATGCGCGAATCATCCCTTTTTGAGTTGCTGGACATTTTTAAGTATTTATATACTCACCTATCTGATATATCACAGACTCACTATTTTTCTTCCTACGTACCGCCAACGCGACGAGCCAACCCAAGTCCTCGGCCTTCTCGGACTACGCTGGGGATTGATCTCGAAGTGGCGTGGGCACCCACATTCGGCGCTGAGCGGGGCAGCTTATCTCCCTATAACGTCTTTGCGTAGCTCCTGGATTGCTCATTGGGCGAAGGTTTGACTTTTAGCGGCGGCCTTTCGACCATGGACACTATTACATACATGGATTTTACTTATCCCACACGGATCACTTCTCTCTTAGCCATGTACCACCATGTATACATCTATTTTGGGAGCATCCTGGAGCGAATCCACTCTCATTTGATCATGTCTCAGCTAAGTATTATATATTATTCGCATTATTCATTGATCTACGCCTAGTTTGATTCAGCTTCAGTTATTTTCGATATTCTTACTGCAAGCTTCTACGCCCAACCGGCACAACCTCAGTCCCCGTGAGGACAAACCTTCTCTTCCACAGCCTGAACCACGCCAAATTGAGCTCGAGGCATAAGTATCGGGATTTGGGTGTGAGTGTCGAATTCGATGCAGGAATCGGTACACGAAAAAGCCAGGGACATAGGATATACCAGGGATTTAAGCTGCTCTCGGATTCTTCCTTCGTCTATATTGATAGAGAACGCAGAGATTTTGGAAAGGATTCCCAAGAAAAATTCGGAGAATTCTTTTGCCGGTCAATGCCAAGGGTGGACAGTATATTGATAGTGAGCCCAGTGTTCCGTGGTTTGCGCTGTGGAATTGCCAGTGCATCGAGGACCGACATGGCGGAGGAAGTCGTAAAGTATCTTTGTCAAAGCGGCGGTCACATTCAGTCAGACCGGGTCAGACCGCGGTCAACGGCCAATTTCGGTCAACCGCAGTTGGCATTCGGCCTGGCTGAGAAAACACTGTTGCTCTACCATATCCGTCCAGAATTCACGCAAACGAATACGTGTGAATACTAATGACATTACTGAGTTAGTAATGAGCGCGATTTTTTAACAACGCGTCTTGGCACGTGCTAGGAAAGCGGAGTTTCAAAAAAAGCTGCCTTCCTTCTTACCTTCCTTCTTCAATTTCAGATCCACGCACTGCATACAAGACAGAACTCGATAGCTCTTCGCTCAGCTATAATCCGCAAAATGAGTTCAACTCCCGCAGAACTGCGTCTCGAACGACTCTCGCGGCTTCCGCCAGAGTTCAGGGTACGCGTATGCCGCATTGAGGATGCTGTCTTGCCGCTTACAGGCGTTTTGAAGGGTGTAGCGAGAGACGCTGCCAGTGGATCTAGCGAAGCACTTCGCCGTGTCTATGATATCATTTTGGATGGCAGAGATTTTCCCGACCGGCTCTTGTTCCTTCCTGTTCTCTACACCATACATACTTCGTGCGCGAATACCGACAGCAGAAGAAGCGGATGAGAAGCCGCAGAGCACCGGCTCTGCCTTGGATCGGGTACTCACGGTTATTGACGCTCTGCGTGCGATGAGAAAGATCACCCCCCGGATATTCTTATTCACCTTTGGCCGCTGCTCTGGGCTTGGATGGAGTGTATTATCCTCTGTCGCTGCAGCCTCCCGCGTCCAGTGCCGAGCGAAGAAACGCTTTATTGCGGATGTGCGAAATTTATCTCTTCCATATACACCACGAAAACTCAGGGCGGCGCACTTCACCCGCTCGATCCGACACTCTCCAAGATGATCAGCGCAACATCTGGGGTGTGTACTCTCATATGTCGGTCCTGGGTCGCCTTGATGGCCCTCGACGACATCATCGACCTTTATTCCGTCGCATTCTTCCTGATCACAGCGCCCATCATATCACGGACAAGGGAGGAAACGACGTCAGAGATTCAAGAGTGGATCGATGCGGCTGGTGGAACTCACTGGCATCTCGCTACTATCGTGGTCCGATACCTTGATGTCATTGCTGCACATCCACTCCACTCGGAACTGCACGTTCATGCCGCCCTTGCTTTCATCTGCCAATTTCTGGGAGATGAGAATCGAGATCTCCTCGACACGCTTCTGGAATGCGGACTTGCAACGGCTCTGACAGGAACGATTGCTGCACTCTTGACAGAAAACATGGATTACCCCATAGACAACCACCTCGATCGCAGTCTCGCTCTGTTGATGTTGATACTGACAAGAGCATGTTCAAAGGGTCATCGCTGGATGGTAGATTCACTCAAGGGTGGTCTTCTTCCTGCACTAGTTTCGATCACACAGCGGGAGCGCGCACCTCATTACGCGAATCGGATCTTGGAAGTGGCCCTCCCCTCTTCCTTGATTCGTTACCGCGCCGTGGTGCAGGCTGGGATCTCTATCTCCCCTGCACTGACCATCATGAAGAACCTTGTCGACATCCAGAAGGTTCCTGAAAGTCTCAAATTCTTTTTGCGAATCTTGTCCGATCGTCTAATCGTCAAAGAGGACTACGAGTCCGGTAAATCTGTGTCTACTCAAGCCTGCGATAATATGGAGGTTAGTCAAAGTCTTTGAGCCCTGACTGAAAATGGTTATAAAGTCCATGCTAGTGTGGGTTGCTCCTGCGTCGATCTCAAGTCCGAAAATGCGGCGGTTGTGCAAGGCGATACTACTGTTCCGAGCAATGTCAAAAAATTGACTGGCGCGAAGCGGGACATCGGGGCGTGTGCGAAACCTTCCGCAAGTGTACGCTAGCATTTCTCAACCACGTTTCTTTTTCGCCAGCGCTGAGCATATTGACAGCCAAATCGGACGACGCCAGCACCCTTGACCGCATATTCATGCGTCTCGTCGTCCATCACGGCTACGAATCCTCCAAAGAATCCTCTTCCGCCGCCAAATTCTATTCATGCGCGAGAACCCAAATACCGATTTCTATTGCTTGTACAACTTCAAGAATGGCCTACCAAGCTTCGGAGTGTACCCCGTCCGAGACCTTCCGCGCGTAGATCCGGTTTGGGTGGATTCTATTAATCGCGCACGCAGAAGTGGCGGGCGGATGGAGATCCACCTGGTCGAGGTTCCTGATGGGGCCCACGACGATCTCGCCAACGGCACAAGAGGCAATTCTCGGATTTTCCGTTACGCTCGAGTCGTGCCGATATTCAGAGGGGGCTCCGCGCCATTGCGAGTACGCTTCCTGCTACTGCGGATGAGAGCACTCTCGACCCGGAAATTCAAGCGCAGGTTCAGACCTTGTTGCGAATGACGCGGGATGTGGTTCAGATTCATAGCGAGTGAGTCGGGAGACCAATGTGGGCATCTTGGTTCTTTGGTTGTTATAGATGCGTCTGTTTGATGAGAGGCTCGAGGTACGCCTTTACCCTTGAAGTGCTCCAGGCTCCTGGTGCGCCTGTTCGATATCTTCCGCTCATAATCGCTCAGGCAAATTGGAATTGGGCCTCGCTCGATCTTGAGCTATGCAAATGGTCAGATTGTTGGCTAATACATACCAGTCGTGGACCCCACCGGTCGTTGGAGTATTGAAGCCACTGTCTCCCGAAATAGTTTTCTTGTCAGCCATGACCGCGACGGTGCTAGTAAATCGCAGCGAGATTTCCCGGCTGAAATATTTTGGATTGCCCAACGAATGTGATTCGGCTGGAACTTGTAATAAGTAGGAAAGGCTATTGGTCTGTTGATATTTCCAGAACATGGATGTCGTTGAAGCGCCTGCTGGGCAGACCTATACAACTAGCCTGCAGAACGACCAGGAGATGGTCGTGAGACGCTGGAACAGCTCTTATCTGGGCTTGAGGGCGGATCTAGATCGCTTTGGGATTCATTGATGGCCCGGCATCGCCACCCGTTTCTCCTCTTGCCACCGCGTCCGCGTCCGCTAATTCACTCATCGTTCCCTCAAAAAATATTTGGGGAGCAAGAGCCTTGTTGAACTAGGGGTGACTCCTCCCTTCCGTACGTTGCAGCGTTTCGGGAATCTCCGTATGGGCAGGCGTATAGTCATCGAAGCATGGTACGCATCTTAACCCCTACTTTTCATATTCTTGATCCGTCCGCAACTGACAGCCGTAGACGTATCGCACCAGTCGCTTGATAATCTGGGTGCGCATTGTTCCTCCATCCATTCGTCCACTCAACTACCTACTACCTGCCTGCCTTCTTTCTGCCGCCCTTTTTTTTTCACCTGGCGTGCGGAATGAACAATCAGGGACGGATTTGTTTGATATCATGCCGTGGTACGTACGAGCATCGCGCCAAAGCAAGCGCCAAGTAGTCGATCGGCGTGATTAACGGCGGACGCCACATACGTCTTGCTCTCTAATCATCTGCCAAATGCTGCACTTTGCAATTTTTTCAATCCATCAGAGAGTCGTGGCCGTAACGCTTTTTTAACAAAGGGTCCTCTAGGGGACCTTGTCTATGGATCATCCAGATATATTTGACGCAACAGGTTTTAGATTCTGTTCCTTCCCATTCTATTCATCCGCCCATTGTTGCGTTGTGGAAATTGGAGCTCAGTCTAGAACCACTAATCGATGCTCTCTACATCTGAGAGGATGGAGACCAACAGGTCAACTTCTTCGGAGAACGCAAATCAATTATAGACTCTGTCTGATGCGACTCAGGCACGCCCTCATGTCGGTGAACAGCCCTGCCGCTGGCGAGCCAGTGCATCTAAGGTGTATGCCAGTGCGGTTCCGCGGAGAATGACGTTGAAGGCGTTTTATCTTCGGCTGGTGAGTCGAATGCTGCCGAATGAGGGGTTAAATGCTATATGCGGCCAATAAACATCTATCTATCCAATATAGCATTGCGAAATACTGTATTATTTCATTCAATTCGTCGGTCACGCGTCACAGGGGTAGCTGACGACGACGAACTTTGGTCGAGGTCACACGTCACAAGGGTGGTTGACGAACATCTTTGATGTCACAGTCGTTCCAGAAAATGGCTCTAAAAGCGCGTAAAATGGTCAAAAAATATTCTCTGAATGGGAAAACGTGAGAACACAGTCTCCCAAGCGAGTACTATTGTATTTCTTTTGCGAAACATGAGTTTCCAGCAAAATTTAAGGTGTAACTTGAAAACATGCACAAGTAGTCATACCGAGTGCGGGAGCCCAGATCAATGTGAAAATGATCAGAACCAGCTTTTTGAGGTCATTATATCATTTGGAAAGCATTGGGGAGTCTGACGAATTTTTGGTCACTGTCACGCTAAATCTGGGGCTTGACGAGGTGATGAATTGGTTGAACGTGTCACACGTCACACCCCCTGTCGAATTGAATGAATTAATACAGTATTTCTTGACAGACGTCCAAGCGGAGACTATTATGGCGATTTGTTCTTCCCTCATCGCTGCCAGGGTAATGCTACTGCCCACGTCTTCATTGCGCGCGCCTGAGCCTTAAATGTGCCAATCTAGTTTAGTGTTCATACGAGATCGCGAAGCCCACCGCGCTCTCGTATCTTTCGAGTTTGGAGACTAGATGATGGGCCGAAGAAATGAATTGTCAGGTGCTATGTGAGATATGCAGCCACGTACCGCGTAGCGTTGACCGAGTCACCGAGATGCATAACACCCCGTGCCTCCCATTGCCGTAGTAGCACGGGTTTCTGCTGGCATAGCCTGTTACAAATAAAGGCCGCTGAAAAAGCGGCCCCAAGAGCCCGTTCCTGAGTGTTCTTCTGCCAATCTCCTGCTTCAACCTTGGCTGGGTGCCTCTTCATCCATACTATACTGACATGGTATCCGACTTCTGGTATGATATAAGTCAGCTATGGGTGAGCATTTCAGCCTCGAATATACTTACCACAGAAATTCACGACACAGCTGGCAGATCGGGACGTTCTTTTACGGTCTGTTGCCTCTAATCCAATAACCTAGACTCATGATTCACAATCCCCAGGGATATACCTCGTGCTTTTCTGCATCTGCATGTACATCCTGCTTCACCGGCCTTCTAGTCGAGAAAACACCGTTCTTCTGGCCACAGCAATCGCCCTTTTCACCTTTTCTACAATCCTTATCGTGCTAATCCTGGTCCTGGTAACCGCCGAGATCGAGGAACTGGCAAGCATCCCGTCCAAGATCCCGTCTGACAGCATTCAGAACGCGGCTTACATCATCTACGCCATTAACAAGTGGGTATATATATCAAGCTCTCATCTAATTCGGATACTCATATGATGGCAGTTCTATCGCTGACGGCCTACTCGTATGTGCATTTTACCGGTACTACTTGTTTTGATGAATTATCTTGTAGATTTACCGCTGTTATGTCGTTTGGAACCGCGATTGGCGCGTCATAGTCTTACCGGTGATGCTGCTCATCGCCAGCACCGGTCAGTTTCTCTCCATCCTGTGTCTCACGGGTTCTCACGTTAGATGAAGCGTGCGGGCTTGACGTCTTTCTGGACGCAACCCCGCAATTCGCAGTCATTCTAGCTACTAATTTTCTTGCAACCGGTCTAACAGGCAAGTCCGTGTCGTGGCCACCGGAGACTCGATGCTAAATAAGATCGTGCAGCCGGCCGCATCTGGTGGATCAGCCACCATTCTCGCGCGTACTTGGAGGCAGCCGCGCAAAGACGATATGCATCTGCCATAGCGCTCATGTGGGTCTCCTGGGCTTCACAATCAGATTATTTTTCGCTCGTACTTACGTCTTTCCAGAGTTGAATCCGGGATGCTCTACTCCGCAACTATACTGGCATTCCTGATCGTGATCTCGTTTCCAAGCCTTTCGTCTACGCTCGAGGAACCACTCCTTCAAATTGTAACTCAAGTCATGGTATGCATGCCTTTTATTCGATTTTATCCTATACATGACTGGGTGTTCAATCTTCCGCAGGGCATCGCGCCTACGCTCATAATCGTGCGCGTTGGACTGGGCGTGACAGTGGAGGACAGCCTGAGCACGACAACCACGAGCATCCCCCTGCGCCAGCAAGGACACGCGAGCTCGAGACTTGGAACTAGTATCGGCAGCGCTGATCCCAAGGAGAATTTATTGCCTGGTTTTGTGGCACGTCAGAACGATCATGGCTTCGGAAAGCCTCGGTATTGGGGCGATGCGGCCGTTTGATCCTCGAAATTCACTGGATGGGACTGTGGAGGTTGTTCTCGTTCGATGATGGTAAATAATGATGATGACGATGATGGACTCTTAATTACATGTATGGCTACGGTAGCAGTCCGGGACGACGATTAACCAATTTCCGGCCGCCGGAAGTTAGCTGGAACCGCCTGAATATCCGATTAGATATCCGCTGAGGCGAAATGAGACTTGAAGGAGACCGTTCCGCTGATCCACTGGTCCGAAATCAGTCCCGAGATGGGGACTTTCGGGAAGCGTTTCGAGCGCCAGGATACGGAACATATCGGCTTCCATTTCCGTACCATGGATATGTGTCGCGGAACATGGCATGGTATCTCCGTAGCCGTCTTCATCGGATTTTGGAACCCGAGACGGTGCGGGACGGGTAAAAATGCGGGGCGGGCTCTGTTGGCGATTATACTGTCCAGTTCGGTGTGATTATGGGCTGGTGAGTGGGACCTGAAGTTATATGAAGTTCCTCAATCTTCAAGCAACTGATAAGCTTACATTGGACAACAGAAACACTTACATAAAATGAGAAATGTAAGTGGCACATCATCGTATGGCATTGCCACTTACCTTGAATGAAAGTTCAGTGCAACATTTTGGCCTCAAAAAATGAGATGACTCAAGGAGTGAAGTACGACCTACTCAGCGAATACCCACTATCTATTTACGCTCCCAAGATCAAATTTTCCGGTGACAATCTTCTCGGACCCGTGTATGGCCGTCAACTTGAATGATTCAAGGTGGAGACGGGATTCTATTTTCCCCAAGATACTTTTGACTGAAGTTGATTTCCTTCCGTACAACTTAGATTTCGAAACCTGACAGTATGGTGGCTCTGACGGCTTAGTCGGCGAACAGCCACTGCGGTAAGCAACTGTTGGATTGCCTAGGTGATATTTCGATGCAGGCCTCAATCCTGGGCCCGGAATATTCCTGGGTGCGCGCTCGCATATGGGGAGAAGAGTAACTATGTAGTCCTCGGCGACTAACAATTGGAAATGTTTTTCGTATTCATCAATTGACTATGTCTATATCTATGTCACGTATATTATCTTGTTCTTGAACCTGAAATCTATGTTGGTCCATCTGCACATTTATTATTTATGAGAAGATATCCACCTTTACACGAATTTTTCAGTCATTTTGACCAAAATGAAAATTTGAGCATCTTGTATGTAATATGTACATTTAAAATGCAGTTTGTATAACAAACTCTTTGGTGTGACTGAAAAACAAAAAAAGCTGAAGACGACTCTGTGATCAGCCACGTGATCAATCGCGCTGTTTGCTAATCATGAAGCACAACCAAACAAATGGCTCTCTTGGGGTTTAACTGCTGTTCTGACACTCATATAACGAGAAAACAGTATAAATGCAACTTCATAACATGTGCACCCTTATCATTATCCATTTTTTTGTGCAGCGGTGTCGGTAGAAACCTTTTCTGAGCATGATCAAAGCATTAGCTACTCAAATCACTTTGAATGGCAGTAGTAACGCTGAAAAATTCATAATTCCACGGTGCACCCATTAATATTAGTCCCCGGGGGGCTTAGCATCCCTCAAGAGCAAGTTGTGGGGCTGATATTAACTTGACTTCCCAAACAGGTATATAAGCACGTGACTTTTAGTTACCTCCAGAATTTCTATGCGACAGCGTCCACTTCACACTGGCAAAAGGAATATCTTGACCTATGTCAATATGTTAGTGGAGAGTAGATAAACTCAAAGAGAAATTAAAGCTTGCGGATTCTTAGTAATTTAATTGTGTGCAAAACCGGCGTGGTAGTAGCTGCAATCAGAAGCCCTTTTTGGACTCACATGTTTATTCTTTGTCCGTGAGTACTGAAAGGACTGCTGAAATATCAACTTTCAACAGGCCTATTGACCTAGGTCAATATCTTTTCTTTCTGGAATTTACAATAGTGTTCATTTCAAACAGGATATTAACCTAGGTCAATACGTCATTTGAAACAAAGACTTTTGTAAATTTTAGAAAGAGAAGGCATTGACCTAGGTCAATACACCTGTTGAAAGTCGATATTTCAGTGATACTTTCAGTGCTCGTGGACAAAGAATAAATACGCGAGTCCTAAAAGGGCTTCTGATTGTGGCCACTTCCGTGCCGGTTTTGCCCGCAATTAAATTACTAAGAATCTGCAAGCTTTAATTTCTCTTCAGGTTTATCTACTCTCTGCTAACCTATTGACATAGGTCGAGATAATCTTTTCGCCGGTGTGCTTCTCCTTGGCATCGCCATGGTATTTCTTTGGCCGAAGAAAAATGTTTTTCGCGAGAGTATCCCGGTAGATCCTTCTGGATACGAGCGTTGTTGAAAGAACATGTAAACCGTGTCTTTCACTGCGCTCCGACCCGTCCCACCGTCAGCTAAGGCTAGGTGCTGTAGGTTGTGCTGGATAGAGTAAGGTCGATGTAGGTCCCCACACAGCCCCCATTTAGCTGACTACACGTAATGTACATCTGGTTTTATGAGTACCCAGTAAGGTCCCTAAACTTAGGTAAGTGTAGCTTGTAGAAGATGAGGCTAGTTCCCTAGACTCAGCTGCACAGATCTAGACTTCCCTCTTAAAGCTGTTTTTGCCTCGTAGATTGCTTGCAGAAGTTATTTGAGACCATCAATTGCAAGTTTAAGCTTAAGTTTCTCTGTGCATTGGGATCCTAAATCTCGGACCATTCTCCCTGAACAAGTGAAGAACACCTGATTTGTTGGACAGCTTCACGGGAAGCACTCATGGAACATTTCCATCATCCAATATTCTGAGCAACCGCATCCCTTTCCCCTGGTGTAGGTGGCTACAAGAAACTGCTACAACCTACGCAGATCCTCCCAGACCTAGGCCGACCTGCACTAACCTAGCCAGAGCTAGACAGACCCCCACAGACTATGGTCTAGGCACCTAGACTCAATTATCGGTGTAGCTACTTGTAGGCTCCTACACTCAGGCTGAGTCTAGGAAGGGCTGGAGCGCAGTGTTTGTCGCGGGAACGACACGGACCCAAGGTTTCGAAGGTGTCACTATGGGTACATGTTGAACTTACAGATTTAACGAGCGGAGTTGGAGTGCTATTTCATCAAGATTTGGTCTCTGACTGAGTCTGCGTCTAAAAGCATTCCGGAGCGCGCTCTTTATTGGACCATCTGGAAAGCTTTCCAAGTCAAAATAGGAGCTGGCGTAGTCAAATAGCCTATGAGAGGTTAGGGTCGGACGAGCGAGAGTAAAGACACATGTATACCATTCTGGTTGGACTTCGGTTACGGTACGAATGTATGGTCTTGAGGTAAGTACAAACTCGTTGAATATCACCCATTCGGGTTGTGTACCCAAAACACACGAAGGGTAGAGTGTGACCACCTAATTGATTATGGGTTAGAAAGAGTCGGGAATGCCGAGTGAGAAAAAATAACTTGTTGGTCCTTTAACGTCACATAATTTCCTCTTTCCCCCTCTTTATGCGCAACTTGCATAAAGAAACCGCATACGAGAGCTTGTCTGATCGCCGCGCCCAGTTTCGATGGATCCCTGATACTAACGAGTTCAATTTCGAAGCTCTCCATAATTCTTTCCAGTTGATGTCGCGCCTTGTCAGCCTCGGATAAAGCCTCGAGTGACAGGTAATGCGAATAAGCCCAGTTTTTGTCGGCCGCATCTGGTACTTGAATGATTACACAACATCAGAGAACGCATGTCAAAAGACTTACTGGCTTTATATTGCTTATATACATTCAGCAGGGTCAAATGGTCCCCTCCAGGAACCGTCAACAGAGCTTTGGCAGCATCTGCCTCTCGCCGACGATGGATCGGCCTCCTCCAGACCAGAGGTACTACATATCATATCCATGCTTCACTCAATGCATGCATAAATAGAGTGTTGTCGTACCAGATAACATTGCAGCAAGCGTCAAAATTTCGCTGCTACACTTGAACTCGGGGCTTATGATAAGCATTTTAGCCAACTTGTATTTCGGAAGTTAGTGCCCAGCTCGGCGACAAGAGTTGAATAACCTGTGGTTCCAGAGGGAATTCGGCCATAACTACTCCCAATGATGTGAGATTGCCTTCATCGTCGAGGGCGGCCAGATAGTTGAGTAACTCCAAAGCTCGCATGAGGGATTCGGGGGCCGGAGCGTCCACATAGTCAAAACGAACTAGATCCTATTAGATATCAGCGAGTATTTACTGATTAGATACATATGGAACGACCTTGACGCCAAGCTTGACCAATATTAGCACCATACTGCTCAAATTGCTCCTGAGAATTTCCGGATGTGTGTGCTCTTCCAATTCTGACACGAAGTCCTTCTCCGTATACAGTCGGAAGCACTTCCCCGGTCTCGTCCGTCCGGCACGCCCAGCCCTCTGCTGGGCAGATGCCTTCGAAATAGGACTGACCAGATGGCTTTCGACCCGGATGCGTGGGTTATAAACCGTTTGTTTTGAAAACCCAGGGTCAACAACATATACAATTCCATCTATGGTCAGAGATGTTTCGGCAATGTTGGTCGCCAATATGACTTGCGACCCGGTGGGCCGTAGATGGACCGAGGTGGCGGTGGGGGGTCGTGTATCCTTCTTTGCTGCTCCAAAGGAAGAGATGCATATAGTGGAATGCATGTCAGTGGTCCCATTGCGTCTGGATCTGCGGCGACGCTAATTCCAAAATGTACAGCAAGATCCCTGGACATCTCTTCGATTTCTGCCTCTCCAGTTAAAAACACCAAAATATCGCCAGGTTCCTCGGCACAATGAATCATCAAAACGGTGCGGATCGTAGCTTGCAAATAGTCGGGCTCAGGAGCCTGGGTGTAAAAGATCTAGAAACCAATCGATAATTGACGTGTTGAAGTGTCGTTATTTACTCACTTCAACGGGAAAGAGTCTGCCCGAAAATTCGAAGATGGGGGCATCCCAATACTCCTGTATTTTCCGGTCGTCTGCGGAGGCAGACATGATGATGACCTTTAGATCAGCACGCGTTTTGAGAAGGCCTTTAAGGAGTCCCATGAGTAAGTCGGTTGCAAGGCTCCGCTCGTGAACCTCATCGAGGATAATAGTCGAGTACCGTTCGAGTCTAGGGTGGGCGATCGCCTCCCTGAGAAGTACTCCATCCGTGGCATACTTCAGAAAGGTTGTTCCTGGCATTGTCATGTCGTCGAAGCGGATGGAATAGCCAACCTCGTCGCCAAGTTTCACTGCGGGAATCGCTCAGAGATTCCAAGAAAACTGAAACTTAAAAAGGAGCCGATTTACGATCCATCTCATCTGCCACACGTTTTGCGGCTGATATAGCTGACATTCTCCTTGGCTGAGTGCACGCAACAATTTTGCCCTTCGTGTGGGGTAAATCGGAATGCGCCACGAATTGAGGAATCCTAGGATAAATGGGTTGATAAATTTTGAAGAAGTTCACTGCGATGACTCACTGTGTGGTCTTACCCGATCCAGTTTCCCCAACCAAAATGATAACCTGGTGTTTTTCAAACTGGTTGGGTGGTGAGACAGAACTGACAAGCAGTCACTTGTACACTCACGACTTCGTAAAACTCGTCCAGTTGCGCATATACGGGTAGTTTCTTTCGAAATTCCAGAAGCGTCTTGTACTGCTTTGAGTAGGGCTGTCCTGTGAAAGTATTTACGCCATGCTCCTAGTCCGAATAGCCGTGAATTTGCGCCAACTTGTCCATCGTCCGCACTTACCATGGCCTTTCGGACCTCTTCTGCCTTAAACGGCATTGTTGGGCTAAGTCTCCAAGTAGGTGCGGACGTTGTGGTTCTATGTGAAGTCTGGGACACATCTGGACACGTGCTATTGAGTCAGCTTCTGGACGCACCTGCGTCCAGATTGGGCTAGTATCGTTCCCAGCTGCTATAGGGCAGTGGGCTCGCTGCGCTCGCAGACAGAGTAATCAGTTATCTAGCCGAACCACACCAGGCTCGCGCTTTGCCTTCCTGTCTCGCCCTTCGAATTCACACCGTCCAAACGGTAATATCATACAATGGACGGTAAAAGTCGTGGTTAGCACAGGAGCGGGCGTAAGCGGACGTAACTAAAAGGGGTGTAGCAGGGTAAGATATTACGCGAGACACGGGAACGACAGACACAGAGACAGCCAGAAGACAAACACAGCCCAACCTACACCGTCTGCTCGTTATGTACCGTCTCGTCGTCATGGTGCGTGTCCCCGCGGGACTCGTTGTCGAGCTCCGTCTCGCGCGCGGCGATGTGCCCGCTACGCGTCTCCTGGGTGGTAGAGCCGAAGATGAGGTCCATGTCCTCGAGCGAGCGACCCTTGGTTTCGGGGATGATGCTGGAAGAACGCGCGTCAGTAAATGTAAATATTCGAAAGAGGAAGTGAAGTGGACGCGGAGGGGACGGGAAGGGAGGGAAGAAAGAAATGGGACACTCACAGTGAGAACGTCGCCATCGCGCCGATGTTAATCGTCGCAAACATAAAGAAGATCTTGTACCCAAGCGTCGTAATCATGCTCTGCGTCTCCTTGGCCTGGACGAAGTCTGCCATGCACGCAATAATTAGCATCCGGTCTTCACAGCAACGAAACAAGAAGTAACAGCACCCTATAGTGCCGCGTCCAGTAGGGAAGATATCGGCGCAGTGGACCACGGCAGCGTGCCCCAGCCCATCGAGTAGAGCCGACGTAGAAGTAAAGCATGGCGTCCATGGCCGTGGAGACGGGCGGTGGGTCGGGGTTAGCTGGCGGAGCAGGTTAGTAAGAGAGGAGCGGGGAAGGCGGGGAGAAGAAGGGGAAGCGAGCGGCTTCAGAGCGAGGCAAGTACTGCGGAAAGCCTGCTCCTCAGGAGAGGGCATCGGCCTCCCGCGAGCAGCCATGTCCCTATCGCACAGCGACGACGCCCGCGGCAGCGGTGTATCCTCCGCACCACTCACGCCATCACCCGCCAGATGAGGTCTGCGTCCGCACGAATCCACCAGGCCTCTGTGCCTGGCCCGCAGCCACATCCACGGCCGCCGGAGCCTCCGCGCAAGGACCTCCGCGCCTCGCCTCTCTACAGCGACAACGCGCGGTCCCAGCGCCCACCAGACTCGCGCTGCCGGTCGTAGGGACGCACACCGCCAGTGCTCCTCACACGCTTCCCACATGCGGGCGACCACCGATGGAGATCAAGGGGGTCTCACAATGCGAACGCAGAGAGGGGATACACGAAGCAAAACGACATACCAACACTGCTCGTCGCCGGCGGCGGGAACTCCTTGATCAGCGCGCCGATGACGAAGAAGAAGATGTCCATGCCCATGGCGGAGATGAAGAGCGAGAGCTTCCGGCCGAGGGAGTCGACGAAGAGGAACACGAAGATGAAGGTGGCGACGACCTGCGGGGGGAGGGTCAGCGAGCTCGAGGTTATGGAGAAGGAGAATGGAGGGAAGGAGGAAGGGACGCTGGGAGACAGAGAAGTAGCGTCGATTGCCGCCATCGCGAGCGGTCTTGACCTCCGGGAGCACTCGTCCGCCATCCAGCATGGGAGCACGAGCGTTATCGGCGCCATCGGCAGCAGCAGCGACGTCCGCATCCGCGCCGGCGCCAGTCGTCCACGGCGAGTGCAGGAGACGAGACCAGCAACCCGAAGGAGCATCGAGCCAAAGACACAAGGGTACGGACGAAGAGACCCCGCAAACGCACCTTCACAACCCCGTATATCCCACGCACCACTCGCGAGCAGCGAGTTTTTCGTGCCCACGTATCCGATATTGGCGAAGCTCTGCGGCGCATAGTACCCGACGGAGTTCTGGCCGCCCCATTGCTGGAGGAAGAAGATGAAGAAGGCGATGAGGACGCTGGGGAGAGGTCAGTATCGCTGCGGGGCAGGGGAAGAGGAGGTAGGGGAGGAGTGGAAGAGGAGGGTCCTTCCATGAGCGACCGCCTAGCCCTTCAAGCCTCAGGCCCAAGCCTACTGATAGGATGCGGGTATCCATGGCCGACTGGTGCTCCACCAGCGCGCAGACTCCCCGCGCACAAAGCACACCCCACGCAATCCCTCCCACAAACGAAGACAGAGAGCACACTCACCGCACGAAATTGCCTTTCCCAAAGAAACGCCACCCAAGCCCGCGTGCGCCTCGCGCTCCTCGGCGATGGAGCTCTCGATCTCGGCGAGCTCGTCAGTCGGGGGCAGGCGCCGCAGATACGCGAGGCTGGCGAGGGCCTCCTCGGAGCGGTTGCGCGAGGCGAGGCAGTGGGGGATTCCTGGGTGGATGTGGATTAGACAACGAGGTGAGGGAGGCAAGGTAAGAAAGACGGAAAACTCACAGTACGAAATCATCACTCCCACCGCGACGGTAATTTGGAACAGGCACGTAATCCTACCCGCCAGACATTCTCACGGACAAAGCTTGGCTGTTACCCGTCTTTATCTCATGGTAAAATCCAGCCTATTACCTGGGAAATTTTGACAGATAAAATTCAGGCTATCCCTTTTATCTTATCTAAGGTAATATTTGGCCCGTAAATCGTACATAACAGTTCTAGGGCCACTTTCCTGGGGTAATATTATTTGATCGCCGCAGTGAGGGCGGAAAAGCGATCAGTTTCAGATTATGTTCCAAGGAGGGCTAAAAACTGGCCAAAGGGAGAGACATGTTTGGATGTCATATTTTTGTCCCAAAAATCCTTTGGCCACCGCAGTGCTAGGGCTATACACACCGACGATTACCAAATTTAGTATGGCTGGACGTACTTTGGAGGTGCACAAAAACTGGGCCGAATGTCAATCTTTTATTCGTGAATTAGGTACATCTGAAATTGTCATCTAAACTGCAAGAATAAAATTGGATCTTGGACAAGCTGAAATGTGGCCGAAATCCCAGGAGTCAGATTGCAAAACAAATGCACTGAAATTGTAAGCCAATACTTACCGTTTCCGCACAAAAAAAGGTGGGTCCGAAACCTAGCATTTCAGGTGCGCTGAAATCGGCATCGAAATCCCAGCTTTCAAAACTCATTCCAGTGCAACTGAAATGATAGATTTCGGTTTGCATTTTAGCTGGAGCTGATATGCAAACCGAAACTATTAGTTTTGGTCAATCTGAAATTTGGTCGGCGGATGATCCGTGGACGATCCGCCACTCGTCTGCAGACGAATCTGCCACTCATCTGCAGAGGGTCTGAGGCTGCATCATGTTGCCCGTGTGTCGATGTACACACGTCTAAAACGGGATCGTCGTGCGCATATTGCGCTGTAGCACTGCAACTGTGGATGATTAGGTACCTGAGTCCGAGTCGCGTAAAAGATGATACATGCACGTACCAAACCCACACAATATTTCCCAAGATATTTACAGCCTTGCCCTTGCACATCAGCACTCCAGCTAGGAGCTGAACGTAGGGCATCAAACCGTCCATATTACACCCACGGGCTTGAAGAAGTACAGTCGTAACCGTAAAGAAATTTAGCCGATACGGGACGGGCAATTTTGACCCGTAACCGTACCGGATTTACGGGACAGTTTGAAGCCCTAGCTGAAGCACGCCAACTTGGTAGGCTCGAATCCAGCCTGTCTATGAAAGCAAGCTTGTCGATAGACAGGCTGGTCGATCTGAGTTTGAATACAAAATAGTTACCAAAAAAGGTTATTGGTGTATTCCTTCTTCTGTGCGAGATCTCAATAAATTTTTACATCAGCCTGTTCAGAGCATTTTATAGAGCCTATCCCGGCTTATCTGAGGCAGACCAATAGGATTTGGGTCTGCCAGTTGAGAATTTATCTATTTTGTCGTTGTTTGGCTCTGACGTCACTCACTCGGAAACGCGGTCCGGAATAACCTTTTATGGTAACTATTTTGCATTGTTAATTCAAACTCAGATCGACTGGCTGTCTATCGACAGGTTTGCCTCATAGACAGACCACTCACTGGTCTACCAACTTGGTGGTGGGTGGCAGATAACCGTGGCGTGGAAATTATCTGCCACGCCGTGTTATCTGCCATCGCTGAGTCCCGAGAAGTACCAAGCTTGTTTTGAAATTCTGAGTAGATGGAAAGCTTCCATAGTCTTTCTTACATATAACCCCTGTATTATTTTCCCGATTTTAGAGGGTGCGGATATGATGCTTCAAGCAGCCGTGGCAGATAACAGCTGAAGCAGTGTTACTTAGAAACGCACCAGAATCCCTGAATCCGACCATGTTTTCTGATTCATACCCCGAGTGAATTTTCACCCGGTATCTCGGTCAATAATGGGGTGCTTAACCTAGAAACTTGCGAGGGGCTCGTTCTGGATCATATTTATTGTATGAGTCCATATGCACCAGGTAGGACCGACGGGCAGACACTTTTTTTCACCAGATGATCCAGAAATCCCTGGTTGATTTCAGCCCGCCTTGAGAAAAAAAACACCCTCCAAGGGGCCTAGGGGCCTTTTGTTGCGGTAAGATCCCAAAGAGAAACCTGGTCAGGGCGTCCAAGCCAAGTTAGAATGGGGATTTTTACCTACAGTTCGAGGCCAGAACCAGACTTTTCCGCCAAGTATTGATGGAGGAAACCAATATTCCAACAGACTCTCTTGAGAAACTGCCAATGGTTCCTAGGGTGTGAACCAGCTTATACAGGACATCTGGAGAAGTCGAAGGCTGTTGGTGCAGATTGGAGCGCAACCACTCTAGATCTTGCAGATAAATTGACTAACACTGATCGTCAAATAAAGTCCCGCAGTGCACGGTGCACATCCACTCTCCATTTACAAGTTGGCAGTGGGCAACCACAGAAATTGGTTATGGGTGCCAGTGTCCTTTGTCTTCATACCCTTTGATTTGGGTCACAACTGCTTCTATTCTGTTCCTTACCCAAAATTTCCTACAGGACAAGGCAATAGAGCCAGCAGGAGACTTTTATGGAGCCATGAGACCTGGATCTATGTGACTGGGTCGATTGTTGCCATATTCCGACCTGGAACAGGTCATCAAACCCAAGATCTACTGTACTCCAAACCCAGTCAAACAGGTTAGTTGGAGAGGGTACGAGCAAGGATCTGTCTCGAACGATACATTGGTGCTCTGGGAATTTTCCGAACTCAGCTTGAGAGCTAGGTAGCCTGTGGAATCAATGTGAGTGGTGTTGTTCCGGAATCACATTTTGTTGATTGTAGACAAAGTTGCTAGATCTTTGCGAAAAAAGCGCTGTGATATATAGTCCGAAGTTCTTGAGATCTCTTGCAGTATGCAAGATGCAAAAAGTCACATCTTTCAAGTTCTTGAGAGACCTTGCGAGATCTTGGAAGATCTCGATGAAAGTTGAAAATCTTCAAAGATCTTGCAAGTCCTCATGAAAAACAATCTGCTCGAATGAATAAAAATCCTTTTGTCCAGTAAGGACCTGAGACCTCCACAGGAAACTGACACCGGTTGAACATTTCAAGTTTTTCAGTGAAAAAATTGATGAAAAATGTCTATTATTTTTCACACTTTTTTCACTGAAAACATGAGTGAAAAACTTAGAATGTTTTCACCACTTTTTCATTTTTAAGGTGAAAATTTGGAAAGAAGCCAAAAAGTGCTGCAAATGCAAAAGTTATACGTTTGTCACTTTCTTTCTCAGTGAAAGAAAGTGTGAAAAATAACACTGGTTGAACATTTCAAGTTTTCGAGTGAAAAATTTGATGAAAAATGTCCATCATTTTTGACACTTTTTTTCACTGAAAAAGGAAGTGAAAATTTTGCAGTATTTTTGGCTTGTTTCAAAAATTTCACTTAAAAAACAAAAAAGTGGTGAAAACATTATAAGTTTTTCACTTATGTTTTCAGTGAAAAAAGTGTGAAAAATAATGGACATTTTGCACTAGCCGACTGACGGGTGGAATTCAGACCACAGATAAAAATGCCAATGGCTCAATGGAACCATTCTCCCCATCTATCATCCCCATGGTTGATGAATCTAATGCTGACCAGTTCTCTGCGGAATCCGGGACCGGTTACATTCGGTCGAATTTTCCGGCCCGTCAATGGACCTTCCTGCGGGCTATCTATTCCTTTGTCCTCTGACCCACCTCCAATCCGGCACTCCCATGGGATTCCGGTTCCCGGAATGCATGGCATATTGGTCTCCTGATCCATGGGGTGTGCATAGACTTTCTGTCGAGAGTGCCCAGTCTCTTGGATTCCCTACCCCAGTACTGAGTATGCGCCTCATGGGGCACCGCTGGGACAATGCTGTTTACGCTGGACTTCGACAATTCCATCGGGGCAGAGGATTTGATCCAGAGTGCCAGGAAGTTGCCCTCTATCTGGGCATGCCGCTTTATCAATTGTCATATAAAACAAACACCTGTTCCAGGTTCGGTGCTGGCGAGTGAGACATTCCGATACGCAAAGCCCTAGGAATTGTAAATGATATAGATATGCAGACCTCCTTCGTGAGGGTGACTTTCCTGACCCTACCCTTGATTATATGAAGCATCAGCAAATCCTGATTTTTGCCGTAGTTGCCTGTATTTTGCCGCAGTTTCGAGACTTCTACGTAGTGCTCTGTAGTAGGAGGCTCTCTACGTGGTTGTCCGTAGTTGGCCGTATTTCTGTGTAGTTAGCCAATTTATTTGAGGAACTTTTTACATGAGACTGGGTTGAGGGCCATGGTGCTACTATCAGAGACTGCCTTCTCGGCCACCTTAGCATTTATCGCCGCGGGCCCATGCACATAGTCCGACAGATACAGGTGTATAGAATCTCAATCGAAGGCATACATCCTGCGAGTGAGTTGACATTTTTTTTTGCGAATTTACGTGAACATTTCATGGCATGCCGAATTCTTTTGCGGGCAGATGCCCAAAACGGCAAAAACGGCCTAACCGGCCACCCGTCTAAATCCTTCGTTGGGACTCGTACTATGCATCCCAGTGCATCCTAAATCATTCATTGGATCGAAATACATTACTACATACCCTCAAACTGTAAATATGACATGTATAGGGACCATGACTGTTTCTGTTGCTAGCCAAGGAGAATGGCCGGGATCGAGTGCAGAGCAAATGCTGTACTCTGCAAAGGACAGAGGGCATTTGGGGCCCAAATAGAGATCCATATGCCTCAACCAGATGTAGTAGGACGTACCTGTTAGCAAACTAGGTCCCTGATATCCCAGCTACCCCTCCAAAAGGTCCATCTGTATGAGTCAATTAAATTGGGTGGCTTTCGATGTAATCCCGCCGTGAACGGGAAGTCTGACATTTAAAAATCCAACCAGCGTGGTAGGATAAATTATGAGGTATATTTAATGACCGAGCCAAATCCCAGGCCCCCAGAAAACATGGTTGGTTCGTTACAGAGGTGGCCGGTTTGTGCCACTCGAAATCGAGTCAATGTCTGTTTGGAGCATCAAGCAGACGAGCGGGGAGTTTTTGACGGATAATTCATCCCTGGGCCATTGCCCCGACCCATTGGATGAGAACGGACCCCGCACTTGTGAATTGGCCAGGAATTGGGGGAGCAATAAGGAAAAGACGAGCAAGAAGGCCGGTCGGGGATAAGAAATGATGCTCCCACGCCTAATGTTGCCGCGACTCCAGACTTGAGCCGACGAAGTCGACTTGGAGTCGCCGATTTAGACCGAGTCGAGTCGAGTCGCTTTATCAACTCAAGTCGACTTGAGTCGACTCCGAGTCGGTCACAACCTAGTTGCACTGTTCATCAAAAAAAAGCGATTGGGGACAAATTGGGGACATGATTGATTTTGTGACCAGAGTGACAGAGCCACGCTTGGTGACATTGTATGAGATTGCCGTGACAGTCAAAACAAAAACAAAAAAATCCCTTTTGCGTTTTTTCAACCTGCAGAGTGCTTAGAATGAGTTTCTGAAAATTTGTTCAAGAAAAGTCGACTCAAGTCGACTTACTCGACTCGACTCGATTCGAAATCGACTTAGGCCGACTTGACTTGGAGAGACTCGACTTTCCGAGTCGTGGCAACATTACCCACGCCCGGCATCTTGTTCGAAACTCCCGCAACGTTTGATTGCCGCCTTCTCTTGCCTCCAAATTTGACATGCAAGGTCCCCATAGGTCATGATCCAACCAACAACCACCAAATTCAAGGATTATACCGTGCACCGGCTTATATTAGGCAAGTGGCCGGTTACCTAGTGTGGCCGGATAGGCAGTCGCTGATAGTACCTCAGTGAACGCAGAAGTGAATCCGGAGTACATTTGTTTTTTTGAATCACAGTCTCATTCAACACCAGAATAACCATACGAAGGGGAACAAGTATCAATTTATGGGCATATCAAAGGGTGCAACATATTTGAGACCAAGACATACGAATTATGCTGGAGCGGGCATCTAAACGAGATATGGGATTGAACGGGACTAGTTAGGTGCAGATTCGGCGAGGACCCGTAATGTATGCGCTGCCACAGGGACGAACATGCTCGTCCGCGAGACACCAGTCGGGAGTGCTATGGGCACTGGCAGCGCACAATAGGTACGCATCAGCAGAAGCGTGGCGCACTTGGTGGCTGTTTCGAATGAACGGGCGTTGGCGTACCGCTGATTGGCATCAAGCCTGCAAGATAGTTTTGACTGAAGTTGATTTCCTTCCGTACAACTTATATTATGAAACCTGACAGTATGGTAGCTCTGACGGCTTGGTCGGCGAACAGCCAGCGCGTTAAGGAACTGCTGGATTGCCTAGGTGATATTTCGACGCAGGCCTCAATTCTGGGCCCGGAATATTCCTGGGTGCGCGTTCGCATATGGGGAGGAGAGTAACTATGCAGTCCTCGGCGACTAACAATTGGAAATGTCGTACTCATCAATTGACTATGTCCATATTTATGCCGCGTATATTATCTTGTTGTTGAACCCGAAATCGACCTCCAACAGGTGTGATAACAAATGCACAACAGACAGTAACCGGTGGAATTCTACAATTCTTTTTTGTTTTTTGTTTCCACACGGCGCCGGTGCTTGTTCGTGGAGGCAATTCATTCTCGTTTTATCTTTCACAGCTACCATCTTCACACGGCATCCTTCAGTTTCCCGATTGACCGCCGATGCAGCAGCCACATCATCTAGAAGTGGAGCATTGGACGGTAAAAGGTCGCAGTTAGCGTATGTGTAAGCAGAAGTAACTAAAGGCGTGTAGCAGGGCACGATATTACGCAAGACGTAGGCCAACGCAGACAGACAGACATGACAGACACGACAGACACAGAGCCAGCCAGCCAGCCAGACAAACCTAGCCCAGCCCACACACCTGAAATAGAAAACTTCCAGACCCGTTAAATGCAAGGTATAAAGGTGAGCTTTCCATGGTGATTTCAGATGGTCGGAAAGCTGCTCTTTCAAGTGGACGGAAAGGGCAGTAGAATGATTTAATTTAATCACGGGTTTCACTCAGTTAAAAAGAATAAATTTCCACCGCGTTTTCAGACACGTTGAAAGAACTTCATTCCGCAAAGAGCCAAAGATCAATTTCCCATGTCAGTTTTAGACAGGTTGAAAGGAATTGATTACCCAAGCAGTGAAAGATCAACTTTCCACACCGTTTTCAGAGGGGCTGAAAGAACTTCTTTCCCTAAGGAGGTCAAGATCAACTTCCCACGTCAGTTTCAGACAGGTTGAAATAAATCCATGAACTCTTTAGCAAATGAAGTTCTTTCAACCTGCCTGAAAACCACTTAACCTGAATGTACTCATGGGGCGAAGAGTACTTCCTGCCTGTGCACATGCCCATTCCGTCCCAGGTCCACATTCGGCTACTTGTTTCAACTGCGGGATTTGACACTTGATGTGCGGCTAAGTTGAGAATGCAGAGATTCCTAATACGACCTCAACTACCGGTGAACAGTCATAGGAAAAATGGAACTCACCTCCGACTGCGGGACTCCGAGCTCTTGAAGTTGGATGCATTTAACTATTAGTTCTCCGAGGGGGCGAAACACATACCTTAGTGGGACAAGGGTTCGAGTTCGAGTTCCGAGTACATTTAGTCCAATCCCGGGTTCTGTTGAAACAAGATCTGGGGTTCAGGTCCAAAACCATGGATCAAGAGGGTGTCCTTCAAACACAAAAAAAAAAAAAAAAACATCGCAGGGGGTCGAATCGAAGCTTTGACAGACAAGAAGCTGAAAGGAATAAGTGTAGACACTGCGGGCAAATGCCATGGCCGTGGATTCATGGCATTTGACTGGCGTGGGACCGACACCTGCCATGGCGTTGGCACGGCGTTGCACACACCATCAGTTCCCTTTGTTCTTTCTTATCAGTCAATTGTACATATTAATCCAGCACATTTGAATGTTTTCACAGATAACTTGGTAATGATATCCCAAATGACTGTAAGCCTTGCTGGGTAACTTCTTTATGTTGTTTTTCTTACGGATGTCCGATATACACAGGCGAGGATACCTTTTGGCCGAGACCGGGCCGGTGTTTGGCTCACAAGGTTTAAGCCACACAAAAAAAAAAAATCTCTCTCTTGCTTGGGGTTGCGGAACAAACTCCCGAGCATGCAACAAAGTTGGTAACTTATAGGGCAGAAATTCTGGGCCTACAACAAATGGAATTTACTTACTTTTGGGCTATGCACGTGACTAGATCATGCACAAATTTTCTTGCTGCGTCGCGGCAATTCGAGCTACACTGAGCCTGGAAAATGAAGCCACATCCACATTCTACAAAAGTTCAACCATAAGCTTGAATCCAACCAAGGCCGAGTTGACACACTTCGTTGATTGGTTGGATTTTTCTGCAAGGAGTTTTGTGCAAGTGCTTGAATGGAGTTAGATATTGAATGTCGAATTTAGGTGAGTTGAAATTCCATTGAATGGCAGTCTTTGCGGAGGGGGCTGGAACAGTGTATACTCACAGTAAGCATCAAATTCAAACTGAATCATTGTCATTGATTTGTGTGCATATTAGAAGTACTTATGCACATACCTGGGGACACCCAATTGAACCAGTGATATCAGAGACAATGGTAGGGAGCAGCATTACCGTTATACAGTCTGCAAAATATGTCGTCGTGAGTTTTTCGGTCATCCCGGCCCGATTTTGATCGCATGTGCAACGCCGTGCTAACGCCATGGCAAGTGTCAGTCACACGCCATTCAAACGCCATGAGTCCCCGGCCACGGACTTGCCCGCAGTGAGAAGTGTCAAAAAGTAGATAGTCTTACACCAATGACCACCTCAGAGGTTGAACCTGAAATCTCCTGATTACGAAATTACATAAGCAAGTTATAGTCAGACGCCATGCCATTTTGCCAGGCGGCCATTATTACGGCTGCTTGCATACAGATCTGGATTCCTGGGAGGGTATTTTTGAGCAAATTTCCAAATTTGGATTCTTGACGACTCCCGAAACTGTCATCGAAATTCGTGGTTTCTGGGCCCCCAAATCTGCTCCCGAAATGAGAAGCCTATTTCGGGGCTCCAGAAACCGTTCGTTTTGGGAACAGCTTCAGGACCACTTACTCTGCTCCTGAAACTTTGGGTTTCAGAGACGTTTTCGGGCGCTCCGGAACATCGGATTTTCCAGAGTGACTATCTTCACAAAAGTTTATAAAGTCTGCTTGCGAGACTAAATGACAACAGCAACAATAACCATCTCTACAAACCCGTTCACATCCATACTCGGGCCGCGGTTCATAATGGGTTTGACTTGGTACCACAGCCCTTCCTCCAGCTTCCCTCCCATGTCGTAATGGAAGTCGTTCGAAGACATCTTTAATGCCAATAAGTCAGAAATGGCGGCCACTGGTGACACTGACGAGGACATCGGCCACATCTGGAATGCCGTGATCGAGGTTGCCAAGCTCGGTGTAAAGGAGCAAGTTATCTTTGCCATCACCATGCAGGTGAGCTGGCTCTCCCCCTTTCTCCTGAGCTCCAGGTCTTTTCCTTCTGGCCACGAGGATATTTCTCTGACATGATACAACCCATCACAGAAGAGCACCGGCAACATCGGTGTCCAGACCACTACCAATGCTGACGGCCACGGAACTGCTGGCCTCATGCAGTGTGATGGCAGCCCCGGATTCCCTGGCCAGCACGGCCTTTCCCAGGACCAGATTACCTCCATGGCCGTTGCCGGAACCAAGCACTTCAAGGAGAACCTCGAGGAGTTCGGCAATACTGACACTGCCGACTGCATCTACAAGGCCCTCTGCTGTGAGCCTCCACTATGTGTCGACTCTGGCATCCACCTGAATGCAAAACGAGATAAAAGAGAAGACTGAAACAAGGGACATAAAACAATAGTGCGGATGGACAGCAGAGAGGAAATTCAACAAAGCAGGAACTCCGGGATAAGAATGCCAGCAGAACAAAGTCCAAGAATACACAACAAGATACAGTGTCAAAACCCGGATGCGAAAAAAATAAAGTTAACCTAATATTGTGCAGGCATATGAGCGAGTTTCGTCATAAGACTGAATGTTGGGGAAGCTCATACCCTGAACTTCGTGCACCAATATTTTCAGAATTTTCTGGGGCCCTGTTGTGTCGCATGGCCCCGTCCCTTATGTGGTTGTTTTTGGGGGTTTGACCCGGATGCGAAAATTCTGATCAGAAATGGTCTTTTACTCGCTCACTTTGCTTTCTCCTTCCCTGATTGCCCTCACATACCCAAAGAGAGTTCCAATAGATAACCATCTAGGCTATTCAGCGGGGATAGACTTCCAGAGGGATCAAAACATTGGACAACTTGAATCTCGGGGACCATTATTGGGATCTAGCCATTTTTGGCAATCATTTGATTTTTTGCGTGTGCTCAGCAGACTAAATGCTAATTTTTTGTGACTTATATTACTCATAGGCCTGGTTGGTATTCCACAAAAAAGAATCAGGCCAAAAGCCAGCTGGGTTCCTGCTCAAAATCATTTTTTTTTCGCATCCGGGCATTTTTCGCATCCGGGTTTTAACACTGTAAGTGTTGGTA
>JARJLF010001772.1:0-62817 GCA_029378395.1 Mycena leptocephala
GATAGCACGCATCGTAGATAAACATCTGAATGTCTTGGGCATGGTTTAGAGACCTTTGATAGTGAGGAGTGGCCAAAGACAAGCAACATGGAGAGACCAACGGGCAGAGTGACGAGCGGGAGATGAGGGGAAAGGAAGAGAGACATTTATGTTTGTTGTGACGGGATCAAAACGAACCATCCTTCACGATCACGTGGGTATTTTTGATTCGACGGACTTCAGGCTATCAATCGGAAACGGACTTGGCGTTTTTACAAATCGCATCGCAACGGTTCCAACACTATGTGCCTTTGGCTCCAGGGCCAACTTGGCAGACTGTAGACAAACCGGACTGAACTGTATTGTAAAAATGTATCACACCAAACCTGCTCCTCATTCCTCAGAACTGGCAAATTCAACTGACACTGTCTGAGAGTCCGATTACCATATACAATGCATATTACATACCCACAAATACCACATGGTTCGGCAAAAATTCTATGACCTTGCACTGGACTTGATTACAGCATTATTGTTATAAACAAAAATCTGGCAGACAGGAACTGATTCTGGCTCAGATACTGTAGTCAGAACCACGTTCTGAGACGTATGGTGCCAGAATCAATTCTGGCATTCGACGTGTCATTATGGCGCACATTCAATTCTGGCGGTATGGCGCGCTTGGTTGGTCTGATGCCAGACCAGCCAGACACGTTCTGTTCTGCTGATGCTGGCCATGAACCTAGTCAAGCGGGGTAAATTAGCAAACAGAAATGATTATGATATTGTGATAAGCAGCGAATCCGCAAACACTACTTGGCCTAGGCCTACGATGACTATGTTTCTCTGGGGTTACTTGCTGACTTTATGGTGCTCTGCATTTTCCTTCCATTTCTCCATCTCCAACTACAACTCATACTTTGGCCTCGCGTCCGCGCAGATTCGAGCCACACACAGGCGAATTATATTAGTATCAAATTGTTGGTTTGAACCCGAGCGGCCATTGTATTTGTGGCCGTCGATCTTAGGTGCAATATCTTTCGGTGACAATTGCCATGATCCAGTGTCAGTCAAATTTCAACGCGGAATCCAAGCTCGATTGTGATTGAATTCAAAGCATAACAATTGACAGTGAATAAAATTGAGTGCCACCCCCATCGCAACTACCTCTCTGAATGTTTTCCAGCGGACTTCAGATACTTTTTATTTTTCCAATCCTCTATTGAACTTCTTCACTGGGATTTGATTTGATTTGATCCCAATTTTAATTGACTCCGTGGCAGTCGCAGTAGAACCCAATAGGGTCGTTCACAGTAGCCTTTTTTCTTCCCGTTTTCTCTCTTTTTTTTTCTCCCTTTCTTGTATGCCCTCCGTTTTTCTCCGGGGTTTTTTTTTCCCCTTTCAATTTCCATATACAAAAAGAGGGCAAATCCCCCAAAAAAATCTAGATCCAACATGCGATATTGGATGAAATCAGAAGAAAAAAAAGGAATCCAAAAAGGGCGGAAAAAAAGGCTACTATGAACGTTCCGGTTTTCTGCTCTCTTTTCCGCCCTTTTTGGCTCCATTTCTCCATCCGATGCTGTCTTTGTGCTCCTATCGTTGCTGAAAGGCGGCATACTCAAATGGTCAAAAAGGGGTGAATTTTCTGGATTTTATAGCTCACTCGGTTGCGTTATCTGCTAAAATGGGTACATTAAAAGGAGCAAAAAAGGGCACAAAAAAGGGCTACTGTGAATGATCCTAATTTTACATGGAGCCCATTGGTCTGGTCAATGCGAACAGGTCGACCAAGCGAGCTTTGGTCGCTCTATCACTGCTGTGCCAAAAATCGATTCCGGTATAACTGTATCCAACGTTCGGAGTTCACCTTTCAAGCAGCTTGAAGAACCAAAACCATCCTTGAAACCAAAAAACTCTCAGCGTCCTCTCATCATGTGCAGGTTGGGAATTCTAGTTATTCTACAGCTCTTTCTTGCATAGAGAAAGCCATCTACATAAGCCTGTGCTGGATCGAGTTCAGACTCTCCATCCCACCGACTATTTTTCTCAGCGTTACCGGGCTGTGCCGCTCGTCGGCCTTACCTACTTTATCCAATATGGCCACTTTAGGTCTAGAAAATTAACCTTAGCACTCCTCAGCTCAGTAGAAGCCCTCGTTTGAGCTCCGAATTGGGAACCCCAAGCCTTTAAAGCCCCAGAAAAGTCTTCTCAGGCCTCTTCTATTTCCCTGCTAACATATAGGTAGAAGTTTTTTTCAGCCCTCCCGGGGATGTCAGAGTCTCAGGCCAACCCCCAGTCTGTGCTCGCTCCGGCGGAGCTCGCGTTCCTGAAGACGCAGACCGGAATTCAAGATGACGAAGAGTTGAAAGCGCACGTCCTGGCAATCCAGAAGAAAGCATATGAGATCTGCATGGGATTGAATTGCGTTCCGTGTGAAAACCCGCTTACAGCTGAGACTCGGACGTAGGTGTACCCATACGCTTGCATCCGGCTCTTTGGATTCGTCGTGGAGGATACTCATCGAAACGCATTTCTGACGATGTATTTTACTGTAGACTCAAAATCAACCAGAATCGAGCCGCACATGAACATGTCCTCGATCTTGGGCGCAGTGTATCGCGCGCTCTCATTCTAGATACAGGGTGCGGAGGCGCATATTTCCTGTCGTCAATGTATATTTACAAGATAACCGCAATGTTCCTTGAAGTTGGGAACGATCTGAGGAAGATTGCCGATGATGGATTTCCCGTGCAAAACATCATCGGTACCATCTACTCCAAGGTGTGTGGCTTTGCCCTTGCAATTATCTGTGCATGCACGAACCAATTTTGGTTTCAGAATTTTGGGATCTGGGCCACGAACTTTTCCGATCCACTACTATATTGTTCCCCGCGACGCTCGTTGCGGGGGACGCCTTTGATCTCACATTTTTATCTCTCCCGCCCCTCACGGAGGAGCCCCAGCCCGCTACTTCTCACCTAGATCTGCGCACCCTTATGTCACTCAATGAACTCCATGGCCGCCTTTCCGCCGTACATTCCGCATCCATCTTCCCCCATTCAGCGAGGAGCAACAGCTTGAGCTGGCGCGCAAGCTCGCTGGGCTGTTATCCGCCCGCCCTGGATCCATAATCTTTGGATCGCACGGTGCGAAGCTGACGAAGGGTGACAGCTCGTCCTGGGGCGACAATGGTATATTTCACCCCTCGCCGGAGAGCTGGGCGAGATGTGGGATGGGGAAGTGTTTCAGCGGGGGAGTGTGGAAGTGCAGACGGAGCTGAAGAATGTGGGCAAGGTTTTAGGTTCGACGAGCGATCTGCATGTGATGTTTTGGTCGATTAAGAGAGTGTGAAGAGTGGGGCTCAATGCATTGCAGTGGGTTTGCGAAATATGTAATGTTCACGCCGGCTCGCCCTTAGCCGTGCGTGTCACCGAGTCGAAAGAAGGGAAGATCCGATTATATATATATTGTTGTATGATTTTCGGAAATGGCTGTAAAGGACTATAAATGTCAGGGGAGTCATAAATTAATCTATGTTCATATGCGTGATCTTGTGAAGAACATGTACTTGGTATTTTATTTTGGATTCGCTTCACTCGTAAAACCTCTGATACCTGCCTTTTTGCCGTTATTATTTGGGAGTTTATTCAAGTACATTGACGGTAGATTCATAATTGAGACTAGTGAGAGGTTGAAATGCGGGGGGAACGGAAATGTTGCGGTTCCACTCAGTCGCGGCTGAATTCCGGGTCGCTGACTTGATATTTCATCTTGGCCGAGGATGAATTGAAATAAAAATCCAAAAATCCGCACGCTAGTGCTCGGCTTTAAGTGCTTCCCACTCATCTTTTGCACAAGTACCTATCGTCGATTATATAGGGCCATATCAAATGAAGGAGATGCAACTCACATCCGGAGGTTTTGGCTATAAAAGCCGCAACATCAAACCTGTGCATTTTCAAATCCGTCACGATACTCGGTGAACTGGCGAAAATGGACATACGGCCCTGACTTTTTCCGCTCTTCCTCGCTGAGCCGTCCACCGACCTGGCGACTGGCGAACTGTATCGTGTGAGCGCGAGGCATGCGGATCGCCTTGAAGGATTTGAGTGCAGCAGATGTTTGGGCCGTGGATCCGAGGTCGCGGAGGAAGTAGCCCAGTGCGTCGACATCTTCGATCGCAGTATTGGAACCAGCACCAAAGTCTGAGGAAAATATATATGCATAAACACTCGCAAAAGGGAAATATGCGCACGAGGGGTAACAGCATGGGCGGCATCTCCGATCAGGATCGCCTTTCCCAAATGCCATTCCAGTAGGAGGTCCAGATCCCAAATGCGCACTACATCACGGGTCGTGGCAGTGGTGAACAGTTGTTGGATGCTGGGGTGGAACTCTGAAAAGTCGTGAAGAGCGCGCTCAACTGGGACGTCCTTGACGGTGCTGCTTCCACTCGTCGTAAACTGCTCAACCCATCCATCCTCAGGGACATACGCCACGATCTGGAAGTTTTCCGGGTCCGCATGGAAGACGGAAGCGCGCGTCCGAGAGTTGCTGCTGTAGAAAGTGGTGACCCCCGACTTCTCACCTGTCTGAAAAGCGAGCACCGGATCATCGCGCACGACAGCGGTGGGAACGGTGCACAGATATGCAGCAAGCCCCGGGCCGCTGGGTATTGCCGCCGCTCCAGTCGCGACGTCGACGGGGCCCGCATCTGCACCTAGCACAGCAGCGCACACGGCCGAATTAATCCCATCGGCGCCCTATGTCGTGAATTAGAACGCTGCCATTGAGTTAATGCGGAGACCTACAATGATCAAATCTCCACTGTAGGTGTCACCACTTTCGGTCCCAATCGTTCCTCTGGCCACGTCCACGGTGGCAATTTTGACCTCCTTGATGATGCGGGCAGGCTTCCCGGGTCGCTGATCTCCAGTAGCCAAACGGTGCAATTCTGTCTGAAGTCTAGATCGACGTGTAAATACGCTTATTGTGCCACTGCGTGCCTCGGTCAGTCTCCCGTCCACAACAGAAATTAGAATAAGCGAACAAGCGTGCAAGACTTTCCGAAAGGCTCTCGCGTACGACACTCCCATCAGCGTCACAACGCCAGACCTGAGGATAATGCCAGGGAAAATAAATGTCGGATGAGTGAAGATCAATATTGTCATACGTGGGTTAGAATGGTCGATGTTAGCTGGGATTACTCGATTCCTTGTTCACGCAGCAGTGCCTGGGTCTGCAAAGGCGTCTAGAAGATGTAATGAGGAATTCCTATCCAGAAACGCACGTTGGGAGCAACAGAGATCGCATAATCGTTTCGTGAGAAATCAAGTTTGGAACGCTCGAGAATCTATGAGGCTTGATTTCAATTGGGAAGGACCGAGCGTGATTGCGGACTTACAGCAACATTGTGCTGCTCCCGAAGATATGAGTCATATGACGCGGCAGCCAAGGCTGCCAAGCCAGCTAGCCCCCGCCGACGATGAGTATCAGAAGCCTTGCGGAATCAGTGGCCATAGAGATTGTGCTGATTGCGTCGAGTAGCGGAGATGGATGTTCAGCACACGTTGAGAAGGAGCTGAAGGACAGATTTGAATGACGTGGCTTTATTGATACGACACGTGCGGAGGAGAAGTTCAGAAGGCATTAGCACAGAAGAATATGATTTGGCTTGAGATGTCATCGCATATTCAGTCTCTCCAACAACTCCACCGAAGTAGAAAGCTTTCTACTGTATCTTTTCATTCAATTCGTCGGTCACGCGTCACAGGACGAACTTTGGTCGTTGTCCGACAACGACCAAAGTTCAAAAAACATATGTCAACCACCTTGGTGATGCGTGACTCACGGTTTCCCCAGAGGATGGTTCCAGAGCCATATAGAATCCGCAAAAATAATCATGGGGGTTCAGAGGCTGGAAATTGAGCAGTCAGACCCATTTTCGTCCGATTTTCCTTGTGGAAGCCAAATTTCCACCCGAAATTTGACCAAAATCAACTGAGATAAAAAAAAATCTGCACAAGTGGCGTTATAGAATGCAGGAGTCAAAAATTTGTCCGAAAATGGTCAGGAACAGATCTCTGAGGTCCCTTTATCATTTGGAAACAATATGAGGGTCCGACGAAAATTTTGACCTTGTCACGCTCATTCTTGGGCGTTGACGAGGTGACGAATTGGTTCAACATGTCACACGTCACACCCCCTGTCGAATTGAATGAAATTATACAGTATTGTCGCAACATCGGGGTGCGTCTGCCAACAGGTGCCAATATCCCACACTGATCAGTGACAGAAAAGGCCGAAATGAAGCTGGCAAGACGGTGCGCTTGAAGATTGGGATGGCTAGATCAGCGAGGTAGCGGCTTTATATTTCTTCTGAAATCGGCACCAGCCTTTCGGAAAATCCTAGCGAGTAATTCCCGCCGTAGTCGGAACGTAAACGGGCGCAAAACATGGGATTCAAGCCTGGATTCAACGACGTTGTTTCATGGACCTAAGTCCTTGACCAAGCGGAGAGTTGAAGCTCACAATTTCGCTCTTCCCAGCTGTTTCCGGCGTAATACCGTATGTTTTTGCATGTATTTCGACGCTCGAGAAATGGATACCGTACGGCTTCAAGAGATTTCGAGGGGGGGAGCTCGAGTCCGCGAGCCAGTTGGGGTTTGAGTCAGCTCCGCGGAAAACGATGGTATTTGGCAAACTAGCTGGCAGCGGTTGGGTGCAATGGGCGCAGGTCGAAAGAGAAATGCTGATGAGATCAATAATATGGCCCAAGGCTGTGCTGGTCTTAACTATTGGCCTTATGGTCGCGCCGCTGCAATTTGGCTGCGTTCCTGGAGCTCCGAACATCTGTTGTCCTCGCTCATTCACGTTGACAATTCCGCTGCAGGAGCCCCCGGCAATGGACAGCTACATCCAGCTGATCGGGGAGCTGCTGTAGTGATTGCGCAGCCTGAGGGAATTGTCGACAAGTCAGACCCGAATAGGTTCTGACTGAAGAATGGGATGCTCCATTGAGCAGAACCGCTCTGTATTGGGCCGGACCCTTCGTATTCTTCCCGACATACTGGTGTATTTTATTTCGCAGACTCGTGTACATATACTATGCTTGATCATAAACAGACGTCTGACTTAACAGATGCTTCAACAAAAGCAACCTCGGCTTGTTGAACATCCGACTAATTCAATTTAAAGGCCCGCACAGGTATGTCAGAAACGATAGGCAGTTTTATTTCTTTTAGTGCACAGTTTAGGTCGAGCAAAGCAGGAGCACTTGTCGAGCACGGCTCGGCCACAAGAATCAGACAGCCAGACGAGCTTCTGCTCGTTATGGACCCTGCAACCAAAGATTGATGAGAACTGACACATCGAAAACGTCTGTTGTTCCCAACTTAGCTGTAAATTAGCCTGTAATTTGCGTGTTCCGACTCGGCATTTGGACCTAGAATCTGCATGGGAATTTGCCGTTCATGGATTCTGAGAATTTAAATTTCTCACGCATTGGCAACTGTTGGCAAACAACACCCAACCACGTACACTGCATTCGAAACCTCGTCTTCCCCCATCATCACATCAACTTTAGATGTTCTCCTCCGCAATGCCCTTTGGTTTGTTATTTTTCAGGCTTTCCGCTGCGAGAACCAAATAAGATATGCCTCACTGCATCAGCAAAAGCACATTTCACGCGCCATCTTGTGATGTCGTGTAGCTCTTGTGGACGCGACTACGCGAGCCACGAGACCGCGAAACGTGAATAAATCAATAACTTTAAGAATGGAATACATCGTGAAGTACCTACCCGTAATGTTACATGGTGAAGAAGCTGTAGGAATTCATGGACATGGTGATTTGTGTATTTATTAACAAAGAGGGCACGAAATACGTCAATCAACTTTAGACAGCTCTCGTGAGATTTCGGACATAGCTCGTGATGCCCGTGCGCGCGATCTTTGATGTCTTGTATGCGCGCGCACGCGCTCGTGCGCGAGGTCACGCGCAGATTGTTTAAATCCCGATGTGCTACCTGGCGGAAGCCTATCCTTACAGCCAGGAATCATCTCACGATAGTCACCCTCGACTTCAAGTTAAGCTTCCAGCAATTCTTAACTTGCTATGTATAGGCGTCGGAAATCCCTCTCGTTTATTATTGCTATCTGGGTCCAATGACAGTACTTCTATCCACGGTGGCCCGAACCAAGGGCCCTACTAAATGCACTCAAGGCGGCGGAACAATAGTTCCGCTTTCAAGAGGCTCGTGAGGCTTCAAGGTCGACACTTTTACGCTGTGACATCTTGCCAACTGCCCGTCTTTCACGGACACATATAAAGTACCAGAGTGCGTCCCTCAGACCGTCTCTTCCCCAATCCCATACCACCCGCAGCACGAAAGGACCGCTTCCACGCCTTTGGCATCCACAAAATGCCTCCCGGTCTCTCTCGAAGGATTTCGAGGCCAGACTCGAGGCTCTCGTGGACCATTTACTTGTGCTTCCCCTCGTACAGGCAACGTGCTCAAGCTTGAGATGGTGTGTCAAGGCTGAGGATCATAAACGCCTACATACCTTTTCTTTTTCTCGATGACAGCTGCTTCAGAACGAGCTGTACATGTGGGATGAACAAGTCAAAGAATTCGGGTTTTTACCGCCCAAGCCTATCGTCATAGCTATGGAAAGTAGGTGCGTTCGCTAAATATCCATTACTTAACAATAAATACCTGCTGATCTGTTCCACTCAGAGTGCAGATCATTTACTCGCACTATGTCCATTATCTCAATCTCGTCAATTCTCGAATTCACTCCCTTTCAAGGTTTTCAGCGACGCGAAGGTGCAGAATGTCTTCGACAGCGGCAAAGAACTCGGCCTCCAGAGTGGTGGTATCTGCTATCTGCACCTTTTCCGTGGACGTTATCGCGAAGACCGACTCCGTATACGCATCCGTGGCATCCCCCGACGGCGCGCAAAACGGCTCACCATAGGTATCTTCCGCGTGCCGCATATTCTGTCTCCAGAGCAATACACCCAAGAAATCCACCCAATGCTCGACAAGTTCACTGCCATGCCTTCGACGCAGAAGACTTACCAGAAATTTGACCGGCTGTCCATTATAATTATTCGACCCTCGAGCGAGCTCATTGGGTGCGGTCCGTGGCCAGTGGGTGCAGAATACCGTCATGGACGATCACATGCGGGCCCTCGGCCGCCTGGCGCCCGAACTCGTCATTCTCAGACGCGGGGAATGTGCGGTACGTTTGTTCCAATTACAATTTTTATGAACGGCATCCGAATCCAATTTCAAATTCGTCCTTAGAACTAGGTTGGCGTCATCGAGGCACATATATTTCTGCGTTCGCTCGCTGTGAGATCACTCTGACCGGTGCTTGCAGTTCGAACAAGACGCAGAAGCTCGGACGCTTTTGTTGCCAGTGGGCGCGAAGCAGGATATCGCCTTCCATCTGGGAAATCAACGTTGCTATAGAGCACGATAAAGAGCCTGGTAGAGCAGTAGGCCGGAAGACATGTCCCCTAAATGTAGAGGCCGCGCCGACGAAATAGAGCCGCGTAGATCAATAGAGCATTAGCGCGTTAGAGCGATAGAGCCATGCAGAGCTATGTAGAGCATGCCGTTCTACCATGGCAACACATCTCTACCGATTTCGGCTGCTTATACTAGACATCGCCCAGAATAATGATTGGAAAAAAGCGCAATAAATTCATTGGTAATTCAATATTAATAACCTATTATTTATGCAGAGGGCTGGTTTGTAGCATAGGCGGTAGCGGAAAACCCAAGGAACTCATTCTCTGCGGGCTGGACCATCTGCACGGTGCCAGAAGTCTCACTATTGGGCAACAGATTAGACATTGAAAGCAAAGTAATGAATCGGGCTTACCGCGCAACGCGAAGCATATTCTTCAAGAGCGGCTTCGCGACATCGATGGCCTTGTCGGCGTTGTATGTGACCCATCCGCGCAGGTGCGCAAGAGCCCTGTCGTAGTAGGCCGTATAAGGATCAGCCTCAAACTTGTGATCCACCTGCCGACCCGTCTTCCATTCGTCAAGCACACACGCTATCTACATATTGAAGATCAGGAAATTCGACAAACGAAGAATGATCGAGACAATGAACATACCGCGGTCACGACCAGCGCCAACGTTTCCACGGGTATTGCGTCCATATCTGTGAAGTAATGGCCTCGGCGGTTGCCCTTCTTGCCAAAGCAAGCAAGATTGAAGACGGCTTGGAGGACACCGTGGCGATACATGGTGTCAGGAATAGTGGGGTCCATAGGATTCTAATAAAGAGTTAACAAAATGCGAAAGTGAATCCACCGGTCTCACCGAGTAATAGAAAGTGTGCTCGATCTTTGCGATGATAGCCCGATTCGCCTCGACAGTTGCAGCAATCAACTCGGGCGTTGAATTGGGAAGGTTCTGTGGATCGACGAGCCCGAATTGGCCAGGCACGAGTTGTGACGCAACCTTCCTGAACGCCGTTCGTACGGCAGGTACGCGCGAGCGAATCTAAAAAAGAATCCCATATTAATTGGGTTGTATGGAACAAAAAAAAGCTCACCAAATTCTTCTCCGGCGTTGTGGGAGGGCCGACGTAAGGAAGGTCGAGGGCCTCATGGGCCTCGTCCCATGAATCCAGGATCATGTTGCCCAACTCGTCGTCGGATGCACCTGGCTTACCCGATGGACTGTCCTTCGCCCAGCCTGAGGTGCATACAATTTCGCGTTGGATTACTGGGTATGTGGCCTTGACAATCGGTTGATGATCCAGAGGGATCTCACGAATGCTTCGGGATGGCTGCTGGCGGCCAGGACGCTTCTTCCTCTTCTTCGACTTTGATTGGTCGTTGTTGCCACGACGGCGCCGAGTTGGACGCTGCTCTGCCTCGGAGTCGGACGAGGGGTCGGCAGTAGCGGCAACGGCGGGCTGGAATAGGTATATGGTAGCCTGTAATAGATGTAGAGAATGGCAGTACATACCCGACGGCGTCGGGGACGCTTCTGATGGACCACGACCTCTTGCATCTGAACCTGACTGTAACATGAGCAAAAGATGGCGCAATTGATTTACGAGACGCCTGACTGACCATAAGTGAGCTCTGAGCATTACGATGAAGGTTATCTTCGTCGTCGGCGCCGGGGCAGGCAGGATCTTGCTCGGGGGTTACAGGCCTGTCGCCATTCCAGCCGGAAGGCTCTGCAATCTTGGGTTAATATTTGAGAAAACCCTGACAGACTGTACTCACCGGGACTGCTGCTGCGACCATTGTGATCTCCGAGACTCGAACCCCCGAAGTTATAGTCGTCGGAGTCACCGCGGTGATCCCTAAGGGTGGACGGGAAGTTGTTGTCCAACGGTGGCAAGGTATAGCCTTCAAGAAACACGAGATCAGGCTGCTTGATATTTGGAACGACAATACAGACATACCTGCTTGATCCAGCATGGTCATCAAGTTTTGAAGCTCGCCCGGGCTCATCGAAGCCATTTTGGTGCTGAAGGCGTCAACGGTGGTGGACGCGAAACTCGTCTGGGGTAGGCCGTTCTGTAGGTCAGCGTACTCAGTCGGCATTGCGCTCCTACGGGGTGGTCCAGCCTGAAAGTCAGCATATACGGGGCGCGAGTCCTCCTGTACACGCTGCGATGGACCATGCGATGGTGTGGATGTGGTATAGCTGCGAACAGGAAAGGTCGACACTGCAAATCTAAGTGGCACGTTCTCAAGGACTTGTGAGAGCTTACACGGTGATGCATGCACGAGTCCTGGCTGTTGAAAGGGAATAGGTTGAAGCGCTGGACGTGGCATGCTCGGAGTCGCGGGCTGGCGGTGTTGCTCCTGCGCACTTGGAGTAGACTGTGCCTGGGTCACCGCAGCGGCTGGGGTTGCCGGAGCAGCGTCAGCGGCCAAACGAGCCTGTTGGTTTCTGGTGCGTGTCTCTTGGCGCCTCGCGCCTATCTCAGCATTTTTCTGGAGGGTAGCTCCTGGGTATGGAAAGAGTTAGCGAAAATAAGGAAGGTAGAAGTCGGAGGGATACGTACGGTGATTGGTGTATGCCTCGTTCTCGGCATTAGGGCGTACACCCCTCCCGAGCGGCTGTGGCTGGTTCTGGGCAAAGTTGCTGGGGTCAAAAGAGTGGCGAGACATCGTCGTACGAGAGAGAGATGCGCGGACTTTGAAAAAAAACCTGAAACAAACCACCTTGATTGCAGCGTGATTTGTAGCCGGATTTGAAATAGCGTATCCATTGTCGTCCTTCTCCACAAAATACTCCTCCAATGCCCGTCTGCGGATATTGTCACATCTCATTTTCGAGTGGCCCCAGAGTCCGCAGCCACCAGAAACAAAGTCGAGCTTGCAGAGAAAAAATTGAAGCAGAATTGCGAACCGAGCTTGGAAATCTCACATCGCGTCCGGCGCGGCGCCGTCGTGCGGGTCAGAGCACAGAAACTCCGCCAAATCCAGCATTGCCAACTGCGGAGGACCACGCCGGCATACTGGATGAAATACCGTTTGAGCATGAGGTCCCATCCGTGCCGCAAGATGCGACAGATGCGCCAGCACCGCCGGGCGATCAGGATGCTGTTCCGCCCGAGGGACCCTCTCCCGTCGCGGATACTCAGTCTCAAAATTGGACGGAGAGACCCAAGGCCGATCTTTATGCAGGTGCAACATATGGCCCGAAGAAAACAGCTTTCGAGATCATTCACGCCGAAGAAATATTGAAGGAAGGGGTGGTCCTTGGTCCATTCCGAGATGATGACGAGTGGCAGTTGGCGAAGTGGCTAATTAAGCACGTTGGGCATACCGCTACCGAGGAATTTTTAAATCTATCCATTGTATGTGTTCAGCTAAATGCTACGACGTATGGCCGCCTAAACTCACCGTGCCCGCAGATCAGTGAACGCGCAAGTCCTTCATACACGGGCAAAGCAGATTTCTTCGACAAGATTGACAGCCTGCCCGGTGGCGTTAAATGGCATTGCCAAATTCTCGATACGACAGGAGATATTCCCGATCTGAATAAAGACCCGACGGGAGCGACGATGAGAAGTGAGAGGCTCGAGTTGTGGTGGCGGGATCCGGTGGAATGTGTAGCTGAGTTGATAGGGAATCCCGCGTTCAAAGAGGTCATGCGGTATGCCCCTGAGAAAGTGTTCACAGCAAAAGAGGGAGGGCTGGAGGTGATTAACGAGATGTGGACCGCCAGCTGGTGGTGGGAGATTCAAGTAAGTCACAGTAGTTTAAAGTGGAAAGATGCTTACCACGCTATTGATTAGAAGCGCCTCCCTCCCGGCTGTACCATTGCGCCGATTATTCTGTCGTCAGACAAGACAATGTTATCCAACTTTCGAGGCGACAACTCTGCATGGCCGGTATATTTGACGATTGGCAATATCGGCAAAGAAACACGGCGCGAGGTATCCGCGCATGCGACTGTCTTGATTGGGTACCTTCCCATACCAAAATTCGACTGCTTCGACAAAAATACGAGGTCGTTGGCCAAGTACCGCCTGTTCCATAAATGCATGGCAGTTATTATGGAATCCTTGATCCAGGCGGGAACCTCTGGTCAAGATATGGTGTGCGCCGACAGCCTGCTGCGAAAGGTCTGGCCCATTTTCGCGGCGTATGTGGCGGATTACCCAGAACAATGTCTCGTGTCATGCTGCAAAGAGAATCGCTGCCCGATATGCACCGTCAGACCCGATGAGCGCGGAGACCATCAACACCATCCTCTCCGCGACGTACAAGAAAGCCTGTATTTGATGCAGCACCAACAAGCGGGGGAAAAGGACTCGGTGTTCGAAGAGGAAGGGATGCGCCCCGTGTATCCACCCTTTTGGGCCAACCTACCTCATGCCGACATCTTCCAGGCGTTTACTCCCGACTTGTTGCACCAACTTCACAAGGGTGTATTCAAGGACCATCTCGTGAAGTGGTGCACCGAGATAATTGGGAAATTGGAGGTGGACGAGAGATTTAAAGCAATGCCGCATCATCCTGGAGTGCGTCACTTCAAAAATGGTATCTCGACGGTGTCGCAATGGACCGGGTCAGAACATAAAGAGATGGAGAAGGTCTTTTTGGGACTCATCGCAGCTGGCGCTCATCCAGAGATGGTCAAGGCAGCTCGCGGTCTCATTGATTTCGCGTACTTCGCGTCACTCCAGTCACACACATCCGAAACCCTTCTCGGCTTGCGAAACGCCCTCGACACATTTCATGCCCATAAAAAAATATTCATCGAGCTCGGTGGACGCAAGGAACATTTCAATATCCCAAAGATTCATGCCCTTGACCACTACGAGCCATTAATTCGTCTATTCGGCAGTACCGATGGATTCAACACCGAGTCCCCTGAACGCCTTCACATTGACTACGCCAAAAATGCCTACCGAGCTAGCAATCGGAAAGATTATATCAACCAGATGACGAAGTGGCTTACTCGTCAAGAGGCTGTTGCCCGGTTCAGCCACTACCTCGAGTGGGCGCATCCTCCTCCTGCTCCCCCGCCTCCGCCTCCAACAGCATCTGTTTCCTCATCTAGTAATACCCTCGCTACTTCAACATCAGCTCCTCCTATACACAGCATCCCTATATCCACCGCCGTTGAGGGCGACTCCGAATCTTTAATCCTCACTCATTCCTATTCTATCGCAAAAGTCCCACCGCCTGCGACTCGGGCAGTATCTGGAACTGATATCAGTTCGCCCGATGGACACGCCGCTTCCCGTTTCATTCCTGCCTTGTCTCGATTTCTTGTCCAATCTGGATCCGCTTTTATTCCTCGACACTTTGACTTATTTGGCACCTGGAAGCGAATTAGCTTCAAGCTTCCATCAATTCCTGAGGTTGGCTCACGGCACTCCAGCAACGTTGTTCGCGCAACCGCTCCCATTCCAGCATCTGCCACTAATCGTAAAGCGGCTGAACCCGCTTTTCTTGATTTCGCTCTTGTGAGAACGGCGGAGTCCAATCAATTCACGGCGGGCACTTCCTTGCAAGGTAGTAACAAAATTTCCTTCCAGATAGCCACGCTCACTGAACCATTTTCCAGGTCTCCGTGTTGCGCAGGTCAAAGTCATTTTCAAACTTCCCTCACATTATCCGGTCAAATCGCAATCTCCCTTGGCTTATATTGAATGGTTCACCCCGCTGAAAACTCCAGATGCTACCGACGGTTATTATCACATTTCTCGCTCAACACGTCAACACCAACCTTACGCGGAGATCATCACAGCTGATCGCATTGTCCGCAATGCAATGCTTATTCCGCTCAAATGGGGCGAGGATAAAACTTTTTTCCTTAATTCTCACTCCGACGCACATGCTTTTTGTACGTTCAAGTTAGGGTATCGTAACGCCTTGCCTAGATAAATTTTGTTTCGACTTCGCGCTTAACTTAATTGCTTTAAAAGTAGTCTTGAGTTAGTGACACCACCGTCTACCAGAATTATTAGACTAGAAGGGGCCGAGGTCGGTCTTGGAAGCTTACACGATACGGGGTGAGCGTAGTTATCCACAGGATCTTAGGTTCGGATATAGCGCGCGGGGTTTGATCAGTTAGATCAAGGTTTGGGTTAAGTTACTTACTTATTTGTATCTACAGTTACAGGGGTTTATATACTAAAAATCTAATGAGTCAGTATGACTCGGTATGACTCCGTACAAGTCATCTACTGGCAGATTGTTCCATATTATTCTACAAGGTTCCACCAATATGACTCATGAATGTGCGAGTCATTCCAACACTCCCCCTCAAGCTGGCAGTAGTCCCATTTCCAAAGTAAATTGCTGGTGCTTCACCCGTGGCAATCCTTTAGTAAAAATGTCCGCAACCATCTCGTTGGTTGGACAATACTGAACCTCAATCAACTTGTTCTCAATGCATTCACGCACGAAGTGATTTTCAATGCGGAAGTGTTTCGATCGAGCATGATGTTGCGGATCGTATGCAATAGAGATTGCCGATTGATTGTCAGAATAAATCACCGTCGGTTCAGATGGGAAATGGACTGGTAACGCTTCAAACAAATAGCGAAGCCAGATAGCATGGCGAGTAGCGGCGGCCAGTGCTGAATATTCAGCTTCCGCGGTGCTTAGCGCAACAGTAGGTTGCTTCTTCGAATGCCAAGCAATTGGGCCACCCGCGAGGAGGTAAATGTATCCAGATACAGACTTACTGTCATCCGGGTTTGACGCGAAATCCGCGTCGCTATACGCGCCGTATTGGTTGAAGATAGATTCAGACTTCAGGTCCGGTCCTCCGAAAGTGATTCGTTGTTGACGCGTTCCTTTCAGATAACGGAATATCCTCTTCATCGCTGTCCAATGCGTGGGCTCGGGTTGCTGGTATACGATCCAACTCTAGCAACGGCATACGCAATATCTGGACGGCTGATTGTTGCTGGCCAAATCAGCGCTCCAATATACTCGGCAAAACTGTGGCCTCCTATAGCAACAATTCCTGCGCCGGGCGCGATTTTCTCCAGGACTACGTTTGGGTCCATCGGCGTCGAAACACTAGACATGTTCTCAAAATCAAATCGTTTCAAGATCGCGTCGATATAGTGTTCCTGGGAAATCTGGATGGTCTTCCTTGCGCGATCGCGGTAAATTTCTATACCAATCAATTTCTTGGGCTCTCCCAAGTCATTGATTTCGACTTCCTGCTTCAATGCTAACTCTGTTTCTGATAGCATTGTTGGGCTGTTGCTGAATAGCAGCAGGTCGTCGACCCAGACCGTCATAATAACGAAATGGTTACCGCTTTGGCGCACATAAACGCCGTGATCATTTCAATGCGCTGGAAACTATCCTTGGTTAGTATGGCGTGCAGTTTCTTGTTCCATTCTCGTCCTGATTGCTTGAGACCGTATAGGGTTTTCTTGAGCAGGCATTTCCGCCCAGAATTGTCGTCAAACCCTGGAGGTTGTTCCATGAACACTTCCTCCTGTAAGTCTCCGTTAAGGTACGCTCCCTTGACATCTAGCTGCTTCATTTCGAGATCTTGAACTGCAGCTATCGCTAGAAGGGATCTCAGGGATTCGAGACGAACTACTGGAGAGAATGTATCGAAATAATCGACACCGGGAACTTGTGAGTAGCCTTTAGCCACAAGTCGCGCTTTGTAGCGCACAATATTCCCTTGCTGATCCGTCTTCAGGTCAAACACCCATCTGCATCCAACTGGCTTTCGTTCTGGAGGGCAGTCCTCGAGTATCCATGTTTCCATAGAGGTAAGATTCTCGAGTTCCGCATTAATAGCTTCCTCCCAACGCGGCCATTCAGGCAATGCTCTCGCCTCGTTGATGCTCCTTGGAATTTCGGGTTTCCCTGGATCAATCTCCCCAATGCTGGCCATGAACGCGAAATGCGCCATATCGTTATCGGCATCGTCGTCGTCCTCTAGATTATCTGAACTGGCTGTGCGGTCCGGCCGATTTGCCCTTTGCCGCTTTGCCCCGGGATTTCCGAGTTTCAGATAGTTATGGTCTGTGACGGTACGTGTCAGCTTGCGTAGTGGGATTGGGTTAAGCTGATTTGGTTTAGGATCGTGTTCTGTCGTGACCGTTGGTGTTGTGTAGGTGGTGGTGATTTCGCAGTAGGTGTATTCGGCGTGGTTGGCAGTTCGTTCTTCGCGGTTGATTGCGTTTGCACAGGCGATTTGTTGGTCCAACAGATGTGCCGTTCGCATTCCCGGTTTTCTCCCCCTCGGATGGCACATCGGCCAGTTCTGTGAACTTTATCGCGGGGTCAGTAAACTGAAAATTTCGGGAAACTTTAACGCGTCGAGTCCGTGAGTCGTAATAACGTATCGCTTTTGGTCCATCTAGGTAGCCGCAAAATATATGCTTAGGCCCCTATCGTCCATTTTCGATAGTTGTTTCACGTCCTCGCGAAAAATCCAAACAGGTGCTCCGAATTCTTGAAAATGAGACACATCCGGCTTTTCCTTGGTAAATGCCTGGTGCGGGGTGACTCCCCCAGGCAAAGCCTTCGTTGTTGAGCGGTTGCGTATATACGCTGCATGGGTGACAGCGAATTCCCAAAGGCTTTTGGGAAGGTCCTTTGCTGTTATCATAGCCCGTGCAAGCTCAACGAGTGTCCTGTTCATTCTCTCAGAAACGCCGTTCTGCGATTGCGAATATGGTGCCGTTATTTGAAGTTCAATACCTTTTGCCGCAAGCGCTGACTTTAGCTGCGCATTTAGGTACTCGCTTCCTTCGTCCACCCTTATCCACCTGGGTTTCAACCCGTGTTGCCGTTCTAACCAAGCTATATGATCCATGACCTTCGTTTTTGCCTGGTCCTTGGATTTCAAAAATAGAATGGTTATTCGGCGAGTCGCATCATCGGTAAAGGATATATAGTAATAATTTCCTTCGGTTGACCGTGTGCGAGCAGGACCCCATAGGTCACTGTGGGTGCCTTCACCCGCTTCATTTGCGCGGTGTAGGGCTTTCTTCGGGAACGGTGTGCGATGTATCTTGGCTTTGATACACGGTTCGCACTTGGTTTCGGGCTTGCTAATGGGATCGACAGTGAGTCCGGTTACAGACTTATTATCAATGAGGAATTTTAAAGAAGAGTCAGAAATGTGACCGTACCGACGGTGCCATGTCTCCCAATTATTTTCCTCTGCCTTCCCAATATTAGCTTGGTTCCCGCTTTTATTAACGCAGGCTCGCGCTTCGAGCCAATACAAGCGGTACTTCTTTTTGCCTCTCAAAACCAATCTCCCGTCTTTATTTCTAATTTGGGCTGTTCCGTTCTTGAATGTGGCATCTCCTCCGGCGTCGTCAATGCGAGTAACCGACAAGAGATTATTCCGGATTGCAGGTGCGTACAATGTGTTGAATAACCGAATGGTTTCCTCTTGGCCATCAATCTGACTTTTGAGGATCACAGTGCCGCGTCCATGGGCTTGAACAGCTTGTTCACCGAGCCCGTTAATAGTTTCGCCTTCGAGAGGTTCGTAATCAGTAAACCAATCTCGATTATTAGCGATATGGACACTACAACCAGAATCTGCTAGCCACGCGTCTTTGGATAAACGCGAATCGAAACGGGGAAGTTCGGCGCTTGCCGCCATGAAACCGGTGTCATGGTTGGTAGGGGTGGTGGAAGCTTTTGGTTCTCCAACGTTTGCTGAGTTCTTCTTCTTCCCATTCCATCGCCCTTTCTTCCCATTAAAATAGCCCTTTGGGCGCTGGCCTTCCTTGGCGCCGCCCTTACTCCAACAATCCCGTGCCATGTGCCCTTTTGCACCGCAGTTGAAACATCCGTCGTTGACGTCGTTCGGGGTCTTGAAGGAGTATCTGTTCGAATTCTTTCCGAACATCGCCGCTGATCCTGTACTAGATTCCTCCGCCTTCTCTTTCCGTCGCCTATATTCATCCAGGATGATCGCAACCAAGTCATGCGAGGTTACGGTGGCAATAGAATTAGGACCCGATGTGGTCGAGGAGAGAGTCGGTGAGTTTACGTTGAAATGGCCGTTGTTCGCAGCCAAATAGGAACTAGTAAAACTTTCCCAGGATTCCGGGAGAGAGGAGATCAGAACGGTTATAAATTCCTGGTCGCTCACCAACGAATTCATAGTATTTAATTTTTCTTGAATAGAGCGAAGCTCAGCGATATGAGCTGAAATGTCACTGCCTTCTACGGCAATCGTCTGATGGAGTCTCCGACGATATGACAAAATTCCCAGCTGTCCTCGCGCTTCCTTTACAGTGCACAATTGTTTCCACATTTGCGCGGCCGTTTGAGCTCCAGCAAGATGTATCATCTGCGAATTTCCCAAAGCAAGTTCAATCTTCGATCGAGCCTTTCCGTCGCCTTTCTTCCATTTAGCAATAGCTTTAGCTTCGTCCGTAGTAGGTTTCGCCGGGTCAGCAGGCGCAGGATAATTATCGCTACCATCGACATAGCCCTCAAGCTCGTTGTCGCGGAGAATAGCGGTAATGCGTCGCTTCCATGGCATCCAGCTGGCGTCGTCCTCGTTGAGGAGTTCGATGCGGGTTGAAACGTGGTCGGACATGGTCAAGGAGTTACACGGAGTTGTTCGGGTTGGAGTCGGAAAAGTAAAGGGGTTTTACTTGTGGATAGTCGTGTTCGGGGCCCATAACCTATTAGACTAGAAGGGGCCGAGGTCGGTCTTGGAAGCTTACACGATACGGGGTGAGCGTAGTTATCCACAGGATCTTAGGTTCGGATATAGCGCGCGGGGTTTGATCAGTTAGATCAAGGTTTGGGTTAAGTTACTTACTTATTTGTATCTACAGTTACAGGGGTTTATATACTAAAAATCTAATGAGTCAGTATGACTCGGTATGACTCCGTACAAGTCATCTACTGGCAGATTGTTCCATATTATTCTACAAGGTTCCACCAATATGACTCATGAATGTGCGAGTCATTCCAACAAGAATGCTCATAGCTCTAGCAAAAAATGTCGGAGGGAGCTTAAATGTGAATACATGCGATGGCGCAGCCGGCCAGTAGCACAATGGCAGCCCCCATGAGCCGTGAATATTGCTTTTCTCGACATGTCCCAAAATGGTTCGGCCAAATCTATGCATTGAAAACACATCTAATTGCGTCTAGTGTAGTACACAGCAAATGAATTCGATGTATCTGCACTATTTGCCACAAATTCGCGCAACTTGCGGTGCCTGCGACGGAGGGACGCTGTGGTCTTAGCGAGAGAACGAATTTTCTTCATGATACGCTGGGCGGCCTCGCGCGCACGCCGACGTCTTCTCTCCATTTCTGCGGCCTTAAGACTCGAAAGTGAGTATAACTGGAAAGCCATTCCGAGTGCTGGCATACTCACCATGGTGACGCGCCTGACTAGTCGGGATGGACGTGCGATCGAGGTCGCAGAGATTGTCGCGGCGGTCGGGGAGGCACCTTCTGGCCTTGGTTTCTGGGCAACTGGTGTCAAAAAAAGACCAACTAAATGTGCTTGACGTACGATGGGTGGCGCGCGTCTGACTAGACGCGAGCGGCGTGTTCGTGGACTCGGAGACAGCTGGCAATACATGCTGCTCGGAGTTGTTTGTCTTCGTGGTGTCTGAAAGCGTCGTGAGAAGTGGAGTCCTGTTAATATGTCGCGAGGCGCACCATTAGTCCGAAGTCCTCGCCGTCCTCGAGCGGCTGAGAGGTGCCAACAAAGTCCACCCGAGCAGCAGGGCTTAAGCATCCCCTGTTCCAGCTTAAATCTTCCTCTCCATCCTCAAAGGGTTGGGAGGTCGCCACAAAGTCGAACTCAAGGTCCGCGCCATCTTTCAAAGTCCAGGAAGGGGAGCCTTGTGTGACGAAATCCATTTTGGAAGTGTACGATGAGAGCCGAAGACAGAAGGGAAGCTGAGAGGGTTGAAGAAGGGCTGAGACATTTACAGAAAAGCCGGTGGCACCCCATTACGAGTTCTAAAATTTATTTTAGACTCGTTTTTATCTTCCGTTATTTCCGCAAAGTGAAGCGGTTTTCGTGTTATGACGTATGCGCTTCGTGTTGGAATGGTTACTTATTATAGTAATTTCTGTGGCCGAATGTGGCTCCTTTAGTCAATTATTTTACGTTTTAAAATTAGATGCCGTAACATTATATGTGTGCCGCCTGAGTTTCAATATATACATTTAGAGTGACCGTCCCCTGTGAATGCATCTTATTTAGTTTCCTCTTGCCTCCAGGAGGTGCCTCCATTTTGGGAATCCCATACGCCATCTGTTCATGTAATTACTATTGGTATATTGGAAGGTACATTTTTCAAGCAAAATCCAGCACACGTCGCCGCGCAAAATACCTTAGCTATTTTACTTATCGTGATCCCATTTTCTCTTAATCCCGCCCAGCTTCGGCCCGACCTGCTTCTTGTCCTTGCAGACTCTGGACCGGTTCATCTTTCAACTTCTCCATCATCCCAATATCATGCTCTGTTTTGATGGGAGCCCCACGTACGATTCCGAGAGGACACATCAGGTGGCAGTGCTGGCTCCCATTGGGAGGCATTAGTCAGCCACCAAAAATTGCAAGCCCAAACAAAGTCTAACTCCGGACTCTATGTATGTTTGCCAGCGGGCACTTGTCTCCCGCACAGGGCCTAACCACTTTGCGTATCAACCACCGTATTGGCAGTTCATCTTTGTTTCATGCCAACGCTGTCCTCTGTCTCGCCTTAGTATCTGGCTGGAAGCTGTCACCTTCGATCATGCAAATCACATCGTATTTTTGGAATTGTATCGGCAAAGTGCGTCTACGGGTAGTATCCTATGAACTTGTTGCTACTGTACCAGGTGCAATCACTGGGCCTCCACATCACAGCCATACCCTCTGGTCCCTGTGTCATTCTCATCGGTTCACCCAACTTGGTGTTGAACGTGTACCATCCTTCCGGAATTTGTTTCCTGATTTCATTGCTCTTGTTTGCCAGGCCCACCTTCAGGGAGTTGTAGAGCTCCAGTGAAGCTACTGCGTCGAGTGCTGCGTCTGAAAAATGTTGTAATGTGAGTGCCTCGCTCTATTGTACCAGAATTATGTACTTACATGTTATCTGTTCGTCGCTCAACTTGTTTGCACTCCAGTCACTCAACACCAGGTCTTTATCAATAGCGAAGCCGAGAATGTCCTCCATGCTGGTCTTGAGCGAGAGGTTGCTATATCCGTGCTTGGGGTACTTATCTGTAAGCATCAGTCTCGCCATCATACCCGAGTCGCACACGTTGTTCATCTCGATCCGAAGGTCGTCCCAGATTACGCTGATATCCTTCAGCACGCCGACGCACACTTTCTCGATGAGATAGGACATCAGAATGCGTCGTAATTCTCTGGGTATGGCTGAAAAAGTGTCACCATTTGCCTGTGGGATCCTATAGCGTGCTCACCTCTTATCTTTCGCATATCCAGGACCCAGACGACGCCTTCTATGGCCAGCTGAATGCAATGCAGTCCGACGTTGTCCCAGGCTACGGGAAATTTACTGTGCTTGGTAATCTCCGCTATCTGCCAGCCTAGCAGTGCCGTCCTTCTGTTCGCGCCAGCAGGCAGAGCATGGATTATTGGGTGTTCCCCTCTATTCGGGCGCCATTCGGTGAACTCCGTATCAAATCCGACCTCGCCTTCGGTTATAATGCGTAGGCACAGGTTGGCCTGACTTTCGCTGGTTATATATATCACGACGGAATTCATGGGAAACACTTGGTATGCCGTCTTATTTGTAAATTGTACGCTGAATCTTGGTTTATTCGTTCGGCCCCTGTAATAATCGTCAATCTTTACCGCCTCTTTCCGTTTTTATTATTATTGCTTACTTGGGTATCGGGATTGCCTTCTGGTACCACTTGTACGACGTATGTCGGCTCGTTAAATGTGTTCCGCAGTTTCCGCAGAGCAGATGTTGCTTTCAGCATGGACCTTCGTAGAGGACTGCGTTCCAACACGATAGCGGGTGATATTCGTCAGAGGTTTTCGGACTTAGGATTGGGGGTTTACTGGTGTTCCTTGCGGGTTTATCAGGTGTGTAGTTGTGTGTTGTGTTGCCTTGTGCTCTTCACTTAAATCAAGATTCTGTGTTTCGATCAGGGTTTCCGTACCTACCGGCTAGTTGGCTGGTTATGGGCTAGCGTAAGGTTCATCGGTTGGTTGTTCCGCCATGATCTACTTTGATGTGATATAATTTGCCCTACTTCAATTGCGCCCGATATCTATGAACTTTACTCCCTCTCCCATCCTTTACAATGTCCCTGGTTCCCACGCATCCTTCTCGCCAAGTGCGTATTTAATAACCACACATTCAAATCGTCCTAATATCTTCATTGTGGATGGCTGACTTTTTACGTGCAGTTTTCCGGAGCGTGTGATGCCCTATCGAATCCGGAATCCACTCAAAGTCGTTCTGTTGGCAATTTATCGCACAGTGTCGAGGTGCGTTGTTTAACATCGAATTTTCTGCGTGGTCTTTGAGTATATATATATCTAGGCCACCGTTGTAGTTGCTTCTCCAATTTTGAGCTCGATGTCGAGCTTGTCTCGTCCCCCGGTAGTTATTCCCGAGGAGCTCTGGATTCAAAGCCTATTGGATCTCATTCGGGATCCAACTCTTACCTCACGGCAGTTGGCTGAGATTCGCGGCATAATTGCCTGGGTATGCAAACATTGGCATGTAAGTATTGTTTAATATATTTATCCCGGAGTCTGATGCATATAACAGCGTCGTGTTTATGATACCTCGGCCTTTTGGTCTTCCATTGTTGTGTTCAAAGATATCCCATTGAATCACCTCGGTTTCGTTCTGTCCAGATGCAGAGCTGGCGACGTTCACATCAGGCTTTCTTTGCATGATGTTCGGTACATTCGCGGAATGCCCGCATCTGTTGCCAGTATAGCGCGCCTGGTTGACGAAATATTCGAGCACATTTCCACCTGTGCTGGGTGCTGGCGCTCTTTTGTGCTTGAGACGGAAGATCCCATTGTCTTTCGCCGTGTACAGGCTCATTGTTCCTCCCTCTGTGCACCCAATCTCGTTACCTTCAAGTTGGCGTACATGTATATGCCTGGGTACGGGGCTCACATTAGAGCTGCAGCTCTCTATGACCTCCCCTTCGAACCTCGGTCTTGGTTTTCAGACAACTTCTTCCGCCTCTCGTCATTGGATTTATTTTGTGCTCCCCTCCGATGGGATGTCCCGGGATTGTTCGATCACCTCGAGGTCATAGATTTCTCGGATTTTTCCAGCGGCCCAGCGCTGGAATCTCCCATGTTTGTTGCTCTATTATCGTCAGCCATCCATTTGCGAGTTCTTCGCATCGGTCTAATCCAGCCCTTCGATATCCCTCCTAGGTACCGCCTCTCGTCAGGGTCTTTGTTAACCTTGGATATTGATTTCTTCTCGCCCGACTTCGGCGGTCGTCTGCTCGCAGCTATCGCAGCTCCAGGATTGATCAATCTGGTTGTCCGACAGGTTTACGCTAGCGTTGATTTGCTGCTAGCTGTTCCTGACTTGCTTTCACGGATCACCACCTTTACGGCTCACCTTGATATTGGCGATCATACCTCGCTACAACGTCTTTATAGCGCCTTGCCTTGGTTGCAGGTGCTGGATTTAACACATAGCTCTCCCCACACCTTCGAAACTTACTGTGTATGGGCTTATTCACGAGCGCAGTTCAATTTGCCCAACCCAGCGGTCAACATTAAGACCCTCACGCTTTGTCGGGTTCCGGTCTGGTCTGTGGTGGATTTCGTCAGGTTTGTCAGGGACAGCGCACCTCGTGGGATGAAAGGCTGTGGCATTCGACGTGTTAGGCTTGACGGTGATATAAGCATGTTAAATGTAGACAGTATTGCTCGTCTGCGGGAGACCAATTGGTTAGTAAATTACCTCTCTCGCGGTAGGTTATCCTGTGAATACTGCCGACTAAATGATGTCAGATCTAGGATGACTATGAATACAAAAATCGACTCACTACTGCCTCTTTTGCTGTTAGACTTATTCGATGACAGACTGATCTTCGACCGTGAAATCGCCATTGACTGCGATGGGTACCTAGGCAAAATGAGATTGCGAGGTATAATTTACGGTGGTCAGGGGCACTTTACCAGTAGGTTTGTAGACGTTCATGGCTACATGTGGTTCCACGATGGAATAACCACGGGATCAACATGTTTGCCTGAAGCCAACTTGTTGTCGGTGTCTGATCCGTTGAGCCTATGCATGTCAGATACTGTAGTATTTCGTTCAAATCGACACTGGGTGTGACGCGTGACCCAAAAAACCAATTCGACATTTCGACAACAGCCAAAATTTGGCGTGACACCAGTGAAATTTTCGACATTGAAACAAAAAATTTTGGCTTTTTTGGGTCTTACAGGCAATTTTGAGCCCTGTGTAACACTCGGGAGGTTCGACAAACGGCTGCGTGACGCGTGACCCTTGCCAAATTTCGATATCGATAGGGGGGTGCGTGACGCGTGACTGTCGATTTGAACGAAATACTACAGTAAATTTTTTAACATCAATACAATGCAACACACAATGCAAGCTAACACTCCAGGTATAACAAATTGAAGTAGATTACAATACTTTAACACTGCCTAGCCCATACTTACCGTCAGAGTCTATTGAGAACCGCCCTTTCCCGGCTTTCGGTGTAACACGTACTGGCCAAGGTAGGTCAAAGTTCAGCTTCTGGTGTTCTGCGTAACACATACTAACCATCCACCACAGTATGTTGTGAACTAGCCCATTCCCTAGCTTTCAGTGTAACACGTACTGGCCAAGGTCGGTCAAAGTTCAGCTTATGGTGTTCTGCGTAACACATAATAACCGTCCACCAGAGATATTGAGAACTTTCCCATTCCCCGGCTTTCGGTGTAACACGTACTGGCCAAGGTAGGCCAAAGTTCAGCTTCTGGTGTTCTGCGTAACGCATACTAACCATGTCGATGCTCATGGTGAGGGATGGCGGACCGTATCAATGGACAAGGACGGGGAATCTAACCAGAAACCAAAGCCTTTATATACAATTTCAGAATGCCACCAAGACCGAAAACGTAAATATGTGTGTTTTCCATTGACCAGTAAACCGTTACCTATTTAAGAACCAATCCACATAATAATGAAGAGCAATCTGTGCAAAATGGCCAAAATAGGAAAATGGCCACTCCGTCGCTTTGTCCATGGCTTTGACGGTGGTTCAGAAGCCCCGGAGATAGACGCCAATACAATGAAGAAACGCGAGAAAGACTTTGATCGTGAGATCCGTACTGCCGTCAGTAAAGCTAAAGAAAATATGGGTATGTCCTTCTAGTCCATCTCTCCCCATATTGTCACTCATATATCTAGTCGTAATGGTTGCATTCGATTTCGACCGGGCCGCCGCTAACAAGAAACAATTGAAGGCCAGCATTCCATCTCATGTTTGGATGGATGACACCCCGCGCATAGCTGTCAGCAATGACGGTGTACCTCTGGTGATACATCTGCCTCAGGCAATGAAGGAAGCGTCAACGGTGCGTTTCTCTATATATAACGTCGATGTCGGGCTGACTTGCATTGAGGCCATTCTATTCACCCAACTTCTCGACTTGGTCGACAACATCGGTAAACTCCCGAGAGTCGCTGGAGCTGATTGTATCCATCGGAATGCTGCGGCTTCGTACAAGATAGTCCCTGGCGAGGTGGCGGGAGTGTTTAAAATGACCAAGGCCTGGCATGCCATTGGCCACGAGGTGTGTCTTCTCTTTCAAATATTTTGGGTCTGCAGATATTTATAACACTGCCAGCACGAAGCTCCAACCGTCGCTAAACATATGCTCAACACTGGCAAGGCATTCTCGGCGAGTTTGAATCTCATCCACCAACTGCGCCTAGTCTCAATTCGAGTGAACGCCATGCTGAAGTATGCGGATCCAGTTCATTTTGTGGAGTGTCAACAGTTGCGCAAAGAGGCAGAGACTCGCCATTATTTCTTGCAGGTCATCGGTGCCGACAATCCCTTGCAAATGGAGGGCAGGGAACTGATGTACAATCGTCAAACCCCCCTTCATCCCGATAAGTCCGACCACAAGAACGGCTGGGCAGTTTTGGTCATCGTCGGTCCATTTAAAGGTGGCGAGCTTTATATCCCATGCCTTGATCTTTGAATGAGGTACACAGATGGGACGATGATTATGGTCCGAGGGAAGATCCTTCCGCACGAAGTCGAGGCCTTCAGCGATGGACAGAGAATCACGATTGCTCATTTCACCCATCGCTCCATGTGGGCGGAGTGCGGAATGGAGCCGACTCTTACGAGGTTTTTTTAAATATTGATATCTTGTACGCTTGCATAAACGTCGGAAAAAAAAAAAAAAAAAAACTATGCTTTTGTCTCGAATCTTTCCACACAAAGACTTGTGATCGTCGCCGCTTGCAATCTGACTCTAAAATGTGCGTTATAAATTATTTCGGTAACCAGGTCCCCGCTAGTCTGTAGTTAACCGCGCCACGTGTATCGGTGGCCTGCTTATTACAAATCATCGGAGTTTGAAATTTTGCAATGCCTATTTAGCACTTCCAGGACCCCAATCTACAAACTCCCATAGAAAAAGGGTATTTAAATTCATTTCTGACCCCAAATAGCTCTTCAAATCCGTCTTTATTAACTTCCATTGTCGCGGAATAAAAAGGGCAGATTTGTCAGGATTTGTCATCCATTGAGCCATCAAAGTTCGAATCACTTCTACCGCCGCGAGTTGGGGGAAGAAGTTGTTCAACTTATGCTAGTAAATAATATAGTACTGCACATTTGTGAAAAAACATACTCTGGAATGCATACCAGCATCCCATTTATTTTTGTGATTTGTAATAAGCAGGCCAGCGATCGCTCGATTGAGCTTATCAACAGACTACAACATGCGAGGTACGAGCACCAAAATTGTTGTAGCGTCTGTCTACGAGAGACTAGGTCCCCGCGGAGCGGCGAAACGAACTCGTACTGCCATGCGCAGCACTGGCCCTAAAGCACAAGTAGAGCCAGGTAGAACGAGGGATGCGATGTAGAGCGACGTCTCTAAGGTAGATGATGGGCCTCTAAAGGGCGCTACAGAGATGCTTCGGTTCTATCGGGCTCTACGCAGACACCGCCACCTCTACCACGTGCACCGGCCTCTATCCTCCGAAAACCGATTTCCAGATGTCAGCGCCAATTCCTTCCTTTTCACGGCGGCCGTGGTGACTAAGCTCAACAAGTTTTGACCGGGGAGAGGTCTTGTTTGTAAGTAAGTTCCTACTCTGTACCAAAATGATACGTCCTCGAAATTTGATTTCAAGCATTTTACCAGCTCGTGATCAATTCCCGCCTCTCAGCTGAGCTCGTTGTTCTGGGGCTCGTAAAATTTCAAGCAAACATCTTGCCTCTACGACCCCGGCATAATCCCACCAGGTCCATGGCTGCACTCTGTTGATCATGAGTCGTGGCCTAATTATTTTCGCACTTCTTTTTACACCTGCATTCACCGAATTTGACATCCTCTGGTGTATGGCCACCAATTCACACTCTACCGTGTAGTCTCATGGTTCCATAGCTCAGTAACTCACCATTTCACACTTTCAGTGCATTGGGAATGAATATCTGGAATTGACCCAATTTATCGCGCAGATATGTCGAACAAAAAGGTTTCCGCGGGACGACTTTGTTTTTCGCGGGAGTCGAACTTTGTTTTTCGCGGATCAGTGATTTACCCGCTAAATAAAATCGCTGATGAACTGATGTGTTTTAAGCGCGGAGGGCGTCAAAAGCCCTGTTTTTGTATCGCGGAGGCCGAAAATATCGATATATTTCGCGCGGGAATAAATGTGCATCCGGACCGCCATACATCCATGGATTCGGTGTCTCCCATCTGATTTTGTATTTTTGTTCCAAATTTTTAATGCATTCACTGTCTCAGTGTCTCGTATATCAAATAAAGTAACTTTGAAGCGAAGGATAAACGAGAGCAAGATTTAAATTATATTATATTGCAAGTGCTCGAACAACACACCCAACGAGTGGATGGATATACTGTAAATATTGTACGCTTCGACTCGGTAGCCATCCATCCATCCCTATAATAGATGGCCGATTTCCGAAGTCGATTCCGTACCACGATGGCCCCGCCGAAGCGGCACAAAGCTTCAAAACGAGGCGGGAGCACCCAAATCCGAAATCCCAAATAGGCAACTCGCTGGTCCGTGCGCGGGCCCTTTCAGAGAGACAGGAAGACGGGACGACAAAAAACAAAGGCAGGGAGCGAAAGGAGACGATGGGTGAGACGAGAAAGAGAAAAAGCGAAGGGAGGGGAGAGGAGGGAGGAAGGACGGAAGAGGGAGCGGGAGGGGAGGGGACGATGGACGCGACGAAGGGAAGGGGAAAAGTAAAGAATGGGGGACGAAGAGAGGGGGGAGACCGAGGGGGACGAAGGGCTGGACGAATAGGAAAGGGAGGGAGGGAGGAAGAGGGAAAGTAAAGGCCGGGAGACAGAGGGATTAGAGCGAGGAAAAAGAAGGACGCCGCGGGGAGTTACAAGCAAAGAACGAAAAGACGCAGCATAAAACTCCCCGTCCCCGTCCCCGCCTCCGTGATATCCCCCTCCGCCCCCCTCCTCCCCTCGGTCCCCGATCCGTTCATCGTCTCCCCTCCCCCTCCCCCTCCCCCCTTCGTCCTCTCCTCCACGCGTCATGTCCTCGAATACCAGCCCCACGCCTACCCCGCGTTCATGTCCGCGCGCGCCCCCTGCTCCACCCCCGCCGCCCCCAACGCGCTCACACAACAGACCCGCAGCCGGTTGAGACAGCCATCGCCCCGTCCCCGTCCCCGTCCCCGTCCCCGCGCCCGTCTCCCCGCCCTTCATCTCCATCGCTGTACCGTTTCACCCCCAGAAGACAGAAGGAATAGCGCGAAAGACGCACCAAACGCGACGAGCGCAAAGCACCCGATGAGGACGGGATGAAGGTCATGCGCGTGGGCGTCCGGATGCGCTATGCGAAGAAGGTCGGATGGGCGTCGAGACGAGGACCTGCGTGCGGGGGTCCGATGTCAGTATGCGTACGTGGTAGGCAGTCATGATCACGGGAGGGAATGGGATGGGGGCGGAGGAGAAGGGACGCACCACGAACATCGGCTCTGTGCGGTGCGGATGAGGATGAGGACTGCGCTCAGAGTCAGACGCGGACGGTCGTAAGCGTATCGGTGAGGAATACTATGCGCACGGGGGTCAGCGAAGCAGCAGGCACGGAATGGGAAGCGGGACGCACTGCGGGGGAAGTAGTCTAGCCGCTGGCCTGGGTACGCATGTGTATGAGACAATCAGTCGACGAAAACGCAGGTCGGGACGTAGAACGCACCCATCGCCATGCCGAAGCCCGTCTTGAGCGTCTCCACGACGAAGAGGTAGAACACCTGCGGGGTCCGCGTCTCAGTATCCCTGCGCCCCGGCCAAATCCGAGTCTGAACGCGCGCGCACAAAGTATCGCATCCGTGCGCCGTCCCTGCATTGCATCGTCAGTCCCTGCAACGTCGCTGCACGTTAGGTAGAAGGGATGCACCGGCGGTATAGTACGTCAAGGCCTGCACACAATCGGACCCTTGCCGCACGGAAAGCCCATCCATCGCACACGAACCTGGCCTACAAAGACCTGAAATAACGGCGCTTTAGGAATCACGGTACGACAACAAGAGCAGCGTACAAACGCACCCCGTATAATATCATATTGAAAACACGCCTGCCTGCAGCGTTCGCTCCGGCGCGCGCTCGAGCAGGGAGGATTAACGTATCGATGAGCATTGGGCCATATCTGTCACGGTGATGACGATGAGTGAGCATTTATTTGTGGGCAAGAGGCGGGTGACGCACTCCAGATGGACGTTTGGGAGGGAGGCCATCCGAGTCGTCGGGGCGTGCCGCTACGTCCCAGCGCCAACAAGGCGGGCGTTCGCAGCAAGACGCAGGATGCAGGACGCAAGATGGGCTGGGAAAAAGCCCCCGGCTCTCTCGGTATGGAGACAAATCTTTCGCGAGGTTTGTTGATTCGAATTGGCAAAATGAAATTCGATCGAGTTACATCGCGATCGGCGTCGTCATCCAAATTCGAGATCGGAGAGCGCTGAGTCGGTGGGCCGGGGGATGGAGGAGAGGCCGTTGACGGAGACGGCGTTGTCGGCCTGCGCACGGGCCAGGAGGGCGGTTGTGAGGCAGGCGAGGAGGCTGGCGCGGAGGCGCATTGTCGTGGTGGGCGGAGACAAGACATTCTAATATTTGATCCGATCATGGCAGCATCGATTAAGATAGAAAAGCCTCGCACGGTTCAATTGAACGGTGGACGTTCACGATGGCGATTCGTACTGCAGAATTCTTGCTGATTTTGGTCGAATTCTGTGACCTTCGGTGGTCACGACGAATCTCGACGTCAATCACGGCTCCGTATTAAATTCGGACCAGGTGTCGCGTTTGCGGTGAAAGGATGCTATCACATCTCTGCTTTGCACCGAATCAACGAAAAAAAAAATGGGATGCGCCCATAAGACTTCCTCGAAAAGTGTGCTGATGCATATAATGAATCCCGGGCCGGCCGGAAGCTGCCCCTCAATTTGCCAAAAAAGAATCCTGGAGACGCGGGGGCTGGTATACATGTACATACAGCGTGGAGCGTACCGAACTGAGGCTTGCTATAAAGTCCAAGAAATTTTCTTCTGGACAGCCAGTTAAATACAATGGGACCTCGTACCCCGGGTTGTATTTTTTATTTATTTAAAAAAAAACCCAACGCGACATGACTTCGGTGTGCCAGTTGCACCTGGAATGGGAGATTCGGAGGTATGATCCGGTAGCGAAGTTTGGTCTTGCTGAATGAGTTCAGGTTGAGACTATCCTACTAAGTAGTAGTATAGCCAGTCGGAGATCAGTTTCAAAATTCTCGCCCAGTGCAAATGACATTCAAACCAAGCTAACACGCGTGGGAGGAATATATCTATGAGAAACCCATGGTCATAGATTTACATTCTAGAAAAATGGGTGGATACAGGGGAGTGCATTGATTCCAAGTATACGTACTAATACCAGCCCTAGTCCTCCCGCTTGGTTTGGTTTGTCAAATTGGTGAATAATACAAGTATATATATAAACAGCCAGGCTTGCGCCGGCGCCAGCTTCAGTCGCTAACGCCTAGCGCACTCGATCGAGGCAGTGGGAGCACGCGAATTCCGGCGGGTCTTGCGCGTCTCCTCCGCTGGAGGCACGGCCGCCTGCGCTGATTGGCGTGGCACCAGCACCGGCGAAGAAGCAGTAAGAACGTGAGGGGTGTCCTCATCCTCGGACTGAAAAGGGAAAAATAAAAAAGGAGCCGCGAAAGGAACGGATGGAAGGAGGTGCATGGACGGGTGAACAATCAAGGAGGCACGGACCTACCTTTGATTACTACTTCAAATATTGAAATGGTGATAATGCGTCTGGATTCGAAGGCCGATAGATATGCTAAACGTAATCATCGAGAGAGAAAAAAAAGTCAGAATCGGAGTGGAGAGAAATAACGCAGACACGAGTCTGTAGTACTCACTGCTCAGTATTCAGAAGTTTGATATGGGAGATGGAAGAAGAGGGAGGCTGGTGCGTGCTTAAATTTTATGCCCCGCCCGCTCGAGCTAGAACTTGTAGGACTCGAATGCTCGACTTTGCATCACGCTTCCCTTCACAGTTGTTCCAGTTGAATTCGCAGCCCACCGTGGATTCGCCGCATCGCGTCCCCAGGTCCTTCAACTTCAAGTCGTATTTGCCGTAATACAAGTTGGAGGTTACTGTTGTAAAGAGAGCCGAGCGTGAGTGCGGGGTTTTACCGGTGTACCTGCTCGCCGAATGAATGTATGAGCGAGTACCTGAAAATTTACCTTTAAACTTCGCCTGGTTTGGGCCACCTCCGTGGATAGAAGTACAGTCATGGGATCTAGAAAGCAATAATAAACGAGAGGGCCGAAGACGCCTATACATAGCAAGTTAAGAATTGCTGGAAGTCGACGGCGACTACTTATCGTGAAATTGCCGTAAGGCCCTGGACGAGGCAGATCTTTGAGCTCCAGGCTTGGCTCCAGCTGAAAGATAAATGGATACCAAGTTAAAGGGCATTGCAGAGGGACACCTAATTAAGTTGATGGAGGAGGATAAGAGAGGACAAGGTCACGGTTTCGAATGCGGTGCACGCGGTCTGGCGTTGTTTGCCAACTCGTCCACTTGCGAATTATTCAATTCAGGACCCGAAAATGCGTTTAGACATTTAAATTCTCAGAATCCATGAACCAAAAATTGCCATGCAGATTCTGGTTTTAGCGCACCCCAATCACCGAGTCGGAACGCGCAATTTGTCGCAAATCACAGCTCAGTTGGGATTCATTGACAACGATAAACGTTTTCGATGACACAACGAACTCCCTTTACTCGAAACCCGCAAAAATTAATGTCCTGCACCCTTATCAATCTTTGGTTGCAGGCCACATAACTCGGAGCAGAAGCTAGATATACAAACGCTCGAGCAACGCACCAGACTCCGACGAGTGGATACAAATATTATACTCCTCCGAGTCGCCGGTGCACACCATCCAACCATCCATCCATCCATATAATACTGTAAATGGTCGACTCCCGAAGCCGTTTCCGCGATGGTCTATATATCTCGCAGAGCCTGCACCAAATCCTCGACTCGAGAGCAAGCCAAGTCCAACTGGCTGGTCCGTGCGTGCCTGCGCTGTCGCCTCATGATCAAAAGTTCGTTCCAGACGACGTCCGAATCCGAGTCCATGTGCATAAAAGTACAAGTACAAGTACGTTGTACACAGACCTGCCGGTGGCCAGTGCGGTGTGGTGAGGGGGATTAACTACATGAAGATAGGTGAATGATAACTTTGCGAGTCATGAGCATTTGTGTCTGGGGCGAGTGCGCGTGGTACGTGAGCCGGTGGGGAAGTGGGGCGGACGAGGCGTGAGCACTAGCACTATAGTGTACGTGGATAGGAATAGATAGGATAGTGGGACGAGACGAGACGAGTGCATTGGTATGTACATGCGATGCGATGCGAGAGCGGGAAACCAGCGAGAGACCAATAAGATCAGAGAAACCAGAGAGATATGCGGGAAGAGGGGAGGAGGGTGGCCATGGATCCCGGATGCGCGTCGACGCTGACGTTGAGGAGGAGGAGCCTTGTGGAGTTAGTGTGTGCGAGAACGGCGATGGGGAGGGGGAAGAGCAAGCAAACGAGAGACGCACCCACTAAACCCCAGAAAACTTTCCATACCCGTCCCCCACCTTCGTGATATACCCCTCCCCCTCCTCCCCCTTCGCCCCCGTGCCCGTCACCTTTATCGTCTCCCCCTCCGTCTCCCCGCCCTTGCTCGTCCCCTCCACGAGCGCCATGTCCTCGAACACCAGCCCTACTCCTACTCTGCCTACTCCTCCTCCTCCGCGTTCACGTACCATGGAGTTGGAGCGCATAACAGAACTAGAGCGGAGCCCGTAGACACCGCCATCGCCCCGCGCCCGAGCCGCACCCGCACGTTGAGCGTTGAGCGTGGGGGGAGCGCGTTTGAGTAGAGCCTGGAGAGGAGGTTTCTGTGCGGGCTGGGGTTAATTTAGTTTGGGGAGGAGGGGGGAGGAGGAGGAAGTGGGGATGGGAAGGGAAGGAGGGTGGGGAGGGAGAGCGAGTGGAGAGGGGAGAGAGGGCGGGGACGGGAGGAGGTGGAGGAGGAGCAGGGAACGGAGGGAGGGAGATGGAACGGTGGAGGATGTAGGGAGAGGGATGTGGGACATGGGATGCGGGCGGTAGGAGGTTGGTCCACTTGACGGGCGCAGAAGGAGCGGAGGATGGGGTACTCGACGGGCGTAGAACGTGGGATTAGGGATGTGAGACGTGGAGCGGAGATGGGGAGGGAGCGGGACGCGCGCGCGAGCGCAGACGGGAGGAGGGGACGTACATTGCATAACGCTTCAAAAATCATCATCAGCCCAATAACAATCACAAGCCGGAGGGAAAGACGCACAGGAAACACTATGAAACAAATCACGTCGAGGACGTGTGGGCGAGCGAGTCAGCCAGCATTGCGTCGTCATCGTAAGCAGGAGGAGTGGGAGCGAACAAGTCAGCGTAGGTGGAGAGAGGGGGAACACAACGCACAAATGAAGGAGACACACGTTACGGGCCCGGTGTGGATCGTCGCTGGCAGAGCGGAGCGTCAGCATCGGCGCAAGATCGATAGACGAGCGTGGATCTGTCATAGTGAGTGAGCTTTTCTTTTCAAGCGCAGGCTTGAAGCGGCAAGAGGCGGTGACGCACGCCAGATGGATGTCCGGGAGCGAGGCCATCCGTCCGAGTCGTCGGGGCGCGCAGCCAAGCGTTCGCAAAAGACTCCGACGGAGACAATTCTTTCGCAAGGTTTTTTGGTCACACTTTGATCGAGTTGTACCGCGATCGGCGTCGTCATCCACATCCACATTCGAGATCGGAGACGGTGGGTCGGTGGGCCGGGGGAGGAGAGGCCGTTCACTGAGAGAGCGGGGTCGGCCTGCCCACGGACCAGAACGGCGGTGGTAGGACACAAGCAGGTTGTCACATCATTTTACGGTTGATCCCATCATGCCAGTATCGATAGGCAGATAAGGATAATTCCCACTTGCTGATGTACAGGGGGTTGCTGCTATTCAGCAACCCTCTGATTTGTGAGTCCAGATCTGATGGCAGCAGTGGCGGGAAGGGGCGGGACGTGTTCGGGCTCTTTTTGGTGACGAAAAAAAACAAAAAAAAAAGGCTTGAATAATGTTACAAGAATTCTTTCGAAGGAGGAAACACTCGAGACAGCTACCCGATTTTTCGGGCTGAAATACGGGAATCAATCGCATTTTCACACTTTGGCTCTGCTGGAAGTCAAAAGAGTTCAGGAATAGCCAGGGAAAAAAACGCAAAAAATTGGAGGAGACACGGGCACATACCCTAGAAGATATTGCACTCTTCCGCACCCGCAATGTGGCCAAAATCGACGGCAACAGGCGGGATAACGGTGCCAAACCCATTTTCAACCTCCGCTTCGGCGAAATTTCCAGCAACCCCCGTGCACCGACAAGGGGGGTTGCTGATTAGAATAATCCGGCAGATAAGGCTCGCGCCGTTCAAACGGTGTAGTGGGCGTACGCGATGTAGATTTGGGCTGTAGAATTCCTCCGGATTTTGTCGAGTTATGTGACTTTCGGTGCTCTCGAAGTCGGGAATGTGATACGGAATTAAATTACGAATCATCCAATGCATCAACCGTGGTCCGGCGTGGGTTGATAAATGACAGAGGCACGGACCGTTCTGTATTTAGTGCTTGAGGAAAAATGGGATGCAGTTGTGGGACTTGATACTTTATTGGCAATGCTGAAAGCAATGTAGTCACAGTTAGATTGGGGCGAGAGGGGAACGAACGCGGATACTCACTTAAGTTAAAAGATTCCAATACGCGACGCCGCGGCCGCCCACTGATACAAAGCCGAGAATACTATAAAAGCTGGCCACAGCAACCCACCTATTGTTGCTTCACTTTGCAGTTGTTCGAGTTGATCATGAATTCGTAGTATCGCCGCGTCCCCGCGTTCGCGACCCTCGAGTCGTTTTCGCGTGATCGAGGATAGAAAGACTCGAGGAGAGCCGGGTGGGGCAGAGTGCGGCATTTTAATCGGTGTGCCTGCTCGCTGAATGGATAAATGAGTGAGTACATGAAAATTTACCTTTAACCTCCAGCTCGTTTTGCATACATATTAAATTGAACTTAAACGACGCGGTATCACTGCAGAATCCAGCAATGCTCAAACTCCATTGAAAATTTGGCAAGTCTCGAAGAAGTTGCCGCAGGGATTCCCGTTCGAGGCCATGAGCACTGGGTGCTTGGGGAGCTTCGTAGATGCCCGATAGTAGGAGTCCGGTCATGGTCATCAGCCAAATACCAAAGTCCCTACGGTGATCATGATGGCCATAGTGAGGCGAGTAAGTACGCATCTCGGTGGTCGTATTTCGGCGAGTGCGAGAAATTAAAATCGGTATCTACATCAACGGCCGCCCTCTTTCCATGAAAGGAAGGAATTATTACACTCGCGCCATATTACGGGAATCGAGCTGGATCCACCCATGACTTGAAAACCGGGGTTCATTGTCGGTCGTTGTGTTCGATTGTTGCGAGCCATCATTATCTAAGTCGTATTCTCCAGCGTTCCCATTGTGCATTTTTTCGGCAGTCATTTCATATGCGCGCGCAGTTCTCAGCCTTGGATGAATCCCCGGCTTCATTTGGCTCTCATTTATGCCCTAAGTTCAAGCCTTACAGCTGCTGTGGGATTATCTGATCCACGAATACGCTGCCGGAGACTATCCATTGGGATGAATTTCGCACCTGCAATTACATAGACTGCAACGCCGGTGATTTGTTGCAATTCAAATCAGTTGAATTCCGGCCTGCGGTTTCACAGTATGCAGTGTACTATGTAATAATTTAAACATTAATCTTTATTTAAAGGTCTCTCTCGGCGTGCGATGCAAGTGTGTATATCAACAGCACGAAGTTTAATGGCAGGTGAACGACGCGGCTGGACGCGGTGGAAAGAAACCGCCAATGTCGGACATTAAGCTATGATGAGAGTCGGGGCGGCATGTTGGAATCAATAGAACAATCCAGTATTAGCAGTGAACCCGTTGCAAACGCGCGGGGAATCCTTCCCTGACTACAGGACATAAGTACTAGTCAAGAGTAATTAAGGTACGAATTAAGTCTGTCAGGCACAGGAACAGTAACGAGAAAGCAGGAACGAAAGGCGGGGACCTGGAAACAAAGTGCGCCGCGGGGCAGTGCACGCACATGCAACTCGTACTCCAACACGGCATGTCGGACTCAGTGCAGCGGGGAGCAAATGCTGGGAATGGTGAGAGACAGAGATCCAATACCAAAAGAAATGTTTACTGAAACTCAGAGCAATGTGCCAACCCATGGGGTGAAAGGAGGTGAGAGGAGGCTGTGCAGGCGCGCCAAATGGGCCAAAGATGAATTCATTTATCAATTCACGTCATCTGGGATCTGACACTCCGGCGCTAAGAGTTTTGTATAACTTGAAGTCTATCATCAGCATCTGTTCTATCATACCCCCATCTTACTGTCCAGCAGCTGATAAATGGCAAACACAGAAACTGTGAGGAAATGCCTTACAATTCTATTCCAACCTGATTTACTGGAGGCAGGACACAACAAATGTCCCTTCTGACGAGCTCGAAGGGCAGTCAGTCTCTCAGCAGAGTGTGACTAGAAATATGGTGGGTTTTTAAAGTGAAGAATATATATCAAATATATTGAATTAAAACAGGAACCAGATTTGAGCATGTCTCAACCCAACTCTCAGGATGTTTCACTTTCAGACCCCATTACAATGGAGTCTGAAGACCAAAATTCCGAAGATTTGGTGAATAAAAAAGGAATTCCATTCATATTGAGAAGCTAAAGCCCTTTGTAGGACTCTGGCTCTGGCAGTAATGAAGCACAGAATTTCAAGGATCTGGTGAGTGCACAAACAGAATTTGTTACCGGAAAGCTGCAATTACTTTGCAGGATTGGAGAGATCCAGAAAACATTGCAGTGGTACAAGATCTTATAAAACAGACTCCTCAGGGGATCCAGATCTGCCAGGATATCAGCACTGGTTAGGCAGAGCTTTTGGACAAAAGTATAGGGAGTTAGGCAACTTGGATGACCTTGAAGCCATGGTGAAGCACTCGCAGGTGGCAGTACACCTGACTCCACCTGGACATCCTGATCGAGCAGGCCGACTGCAAGGTCTAGCAGTGTCATTCACAGATCGATATCAGAGGCTGGGTGAGCAGAAGGACCTGGAAGCTGCACTGAAGAACAAGCAGGAGGCAGTAGACCTGACTCCACCGGGACATCCTGATCGAGCAAGCCAACTGCAAGGTCTTGCAGTGTCTTTCACACATCAATATCAGAGGCTGGGTGAGCTGAAGGACCTGGAAGCTGCACTGAAGAACAACCAGGAGGCAGTAGACCTGACTCCACCTGGCCATCCTGATCGAGCAGGCCGACTGAAGGGCCTTGCAGTGTCATTCTCAGATCGATATAGGAGGCTGGGGGACCTGAAGGACCTGGAAGCTGCACTGAAGAACAACCAGGAGGCAGTAGACCTGACTCCACCTGGCTATCCTGATCGAGCAGGCCAACTGCAAAGTCTTGCAGCTTCGCTCAAAGATCGATATCAGAGGCTGGGTGAGCTGAAGGACCTGGAAGCTGCACTGAAGAACAATCAGGAGGCAGTTGACCTGACTCCACCTGGCCATCCTGATCGAGCAGGCCGACTGCAAGGCTATGCAGTGTCGTTCAAAGATCGATATAGGAGGCTGGGCGACCTGAAGGACCTGGAAGTTGCACTGAAGAACAACCAGGAGGCAGTAGACCTGACTCCACCTGGCCATCCTGATCGGCAGGCCAATTGCACAGTCTTGCAATGTCATTCTCAGATCGATATAAGAGGCTGGGTGAGCTGAAGGACCTGGAAGCTGCACTGCAAACAGATCACGAGGCAGTGGACCTGACTTCACATGGCCATCCTGATCGAGCAGGCCGACTGCAGGGTCTTGCAGTGTCGTTCTCAGATCGATATAGGAGGCTGGGTGAGCTCAAGGACCTCGAGGCTGCACTGCAAACAGATCAGGAGGTTGTCGATCTGACTCCACCTGGCCATCCTCATCGAGCAGGCCGACTGCGAAATCTTGCAGTGTCATTCTCAGATCGATATAGGAGTCTGGGTGAGCTCAAGGACCTCGAGGCTGCACTGCAAACAGATCAGGAGGCAGTAGACCTGACTCCACCTGGACATCCTGATCGAGCACACCGACTGCACGGCCTTGCAGTGTCATTCTCAGATCGATATCAGAGGCTGGGCGACCTGAAGGACCTGGAAGCTGCACTGAAGAACACCCAGGAGGCAGTTGACCTCACTCCACCTGGCTATGCTGATCGAGCAGGACGACTGCAAGGTCTGGCAGGGTCATTCAAAGATCGATATCAGAGGCTGGGTGAGCTGAAGGACCTGGAAGCTGCGCTGAAAACAATCAGGAGGCAGTCGACCTGACTCCACCTGGCCATCCTGATCAAGCAGCCGACTGCAAGGTCTTGCAGTGTCGTTCACAGATCAATATAGAGGCTGGGTGAGCTGAAGGACCTGGAAGCTGCACTGCAAACAGATCAGGAGGCAGTAACCTGACTCCACCTGGACATCCTGATCGAGCAGGCCGACTGCAAGGTCTTGCAGTGTCGTTCACAGATCGATATAAGAGGCTGGGTGAGCTGAAGGACCTGGAAGCTGCGCTGAAGAACAACCAGGAGGCAGTAGACCTGACTCCACCTGGCCATCCTGATCGAGCAGGCCGACTGCAAGGTCTTGCAGTGTCATTCACACATCGATATCAGAGGCTGGGTGAGCTGAAGGACCTGGAAGCTACGCTGAAGAACAACCAGGAGGCAGTAGACCTGACTCCACCTGGCCATCCTGATCGATCAGGCCGACTGCAAGGTCTTGCAGTGTCTTTCACAGATCGATATCAGAGGCTGGGTGAGCTGAAGGACCTGGAAGCTGCGCTGAAGAACAACCAGGAGGCAGTAGACTGACTCCACCTGGCATCCTAATCGAGCAGGCCGACTACAAGGTCTTGCTGTGTCATTCACAGATCGATATCGGAGGCTGGGTGACTGAAGGACCTGGAAGCTGTGCTGAAGAACGAGCAGGAGGCAGTAGACCTGACTCCACCTGGCCATCCTGATCGAGCAGGCCGACTGCAAGGTCTTGCAGTGTCGTTCACAGATCGATATAAGAGGCTGGGTGAGCTAAAGGACCTGGAAGCTGCACTGCAAACAGATCGGAGGCAGTCGACCTGACTCCACCTGGCCATCCTGATCGAGCAGCCGACTGCAAGGTCTTGCAGTGTCGTTCACAGATCGATATCGGAGGCTGGGTGAGCTGAAGGACCTGGAAGCTGCACTGAAGAACAACCAGGAGGCAGTAGACCTGACTCCACCTGGCCATCCTGATCGATCAGGCCGACTGCAAGGTCTTGCAGTGTCGTTCACAGATCGATATAAGAGGCTGGGTGAGCTGAAGGACCTGGAAGCTGCACTGAAGAACAACCAGGAGGCAGTAGACCTGACTCCACCTGACATCCTGATCGAGCAGCCGACTGCAAGTCTTGCAGTGTCGTTCAAGATCAATATCGGAGGCTGGGTGAGCTGAAGGACCTGGAAGCTGCACTGCAAACAGATCAGGAGGCAGTCGACCTGACTCCACCTGGACATCCTGATCGAGCAGGCCGACTGCAAGGTCTTGCAGTGTCGTTCACAGATCGATATAGGAGGCTGGGTGAGCTGAAGGACCTGGAAGCTGCACTGCAAACAGATCAGGAGGCAGTAGACCTGACTCCACCTGGCCATTCTGATCGAGCAGGTAGACTGCAAAATCTTGCAGTGCCATTCTCAGATCGATATAAGAGGCTGGGTGAGCTGAAGGACCTCGAAGCTGCACTGAAGAACACCCAGGAGGCAGTAGATCTGACTCCACCTGGACATCCTGCTCGAGCAGGCCGATTGCAAGCTCTTGCTGTGGCATTCACAGATCGATATCTGAGGTTCAGAGGCCTGGAGGACCTTTCAGCCATTCAGACCCACTATAATGAGTCCTTTAAGCTTCCTAGTTCTCACCCTGAAGTATCATGGCAACAGGCTCTCTCTTGGGCAAATTTTGCCACAGAATTTCAGCCAGATGATTGTATCTGTGCATTCAATGTAGCCTTTAATCTACTCCTGAAATACTGTGGATTGGCATTCCATCCCTGTGCGCCATGATGCTGTTCACAGGCTTGATATTTCGGTGCAACCTCACTGCTGTGCGAACGTGCATTGATCTCACTGAATTTCATGTTGCTGTGGAACTTCTTGAGCAAGGACTTGCCACTATTTTCAACAATGCTCCAACTGAAGACAGATGTTGATGCACTCCTGCCTGATCAGGCGAGGAAACTCATTGACCTATCTTCAAAACTTTACAGTGGAACATTCTCCGATTCTCGAATTAGCATTGTTGAAGACAGAAAGAAATTGCTAGATGACATTCGCAAACAGCCAGGCTTTGACTATTTCCTTCTTCCGAAATCCTACAATTTTCTTTGTCATGCAGCGCAAGGAGGACCTGTCATAATCCTGACCAGTCACAAAGCTCATTGTGATGTTATAATCCTCCCCAATCCAACTTCAGACCCAGTCCATGTTCCACTCCCAACTGTCACACTAGACCTGCTCAAATCACAACGAGACATGCTGACAGACTTGCTTCGGTACTGCAATGTTCGAAACCGAGGCCAATCCTCATCCTCCAGACTCTTTGCCTGGTGTGAACAATTTGCACACAAATCAACTCAGGAATATTTTCGAGATCTGTTGAACTGGCTCTGGGTTAATGTCACAGGCCCAGTCTATGCAGTTTAAAATCAGTCAGTGAAAAATATGTGGTTCCTTCTTTCACAACTAATATTGTTCTTTAGCAGGGTATTTCCAATGGCAGGCTCTGGTGGCTGCCAACGGTGCATTCACAGGACTGCCATTGCATGCAAGCCCCCCAACAGATGAATTTATCCATTCATACACAGCAACTCTAGGATCTCTCTGGATGCTTATAAAAATCATCTCAAACTCACCCAAATTGGTAGTTGTTGGAGTTACACACACTGATTCCAACCAGAGTAACTCCCTCAAAGGTGTGGAGCCCGAAGTTAACAAAATTGTTTCCATTGCCAAAGCTTCCTATGTTCAATGCCTTCTTGGAGAGCAGGCCACAGTGGATGCCGTGAAACTGCAACTCCAGCAGTGCTCCTGGGTTCATTTAGCTTGTCATGGATATCAAAATCTCGAGTTCCCCACACGAAGCCATCTCCAGCTTTACGGAGGCAAGTTGGAGTTGGACACAATTCTTCGCATGCCTCTGCCCAAGGCACAGTTTGTTTTTCTCGCTGCATGTCAGACAGCTATGGGAGATGCCAAATTGGTGAATGAATCATTTCATCTGGGTGGTGGATTCATTACTGCAGGTTTCCAAAGTGCAATTGGAACAATGTGGTCCATGAATGACAGCGATGGCCCGACCGTTGCAGAGAGTGTATACTCCCATCTTTTTCGCGAGGGTCAACCCAAACATACCGATGCAGCGGAGGCTTTACAGCTTGCAGTCAAAAAGTTGAAGAGCAGAAATGTTCCTTACGAACGATGGGTGCCATTCATTCACATTGGAGTCTGATATTAGTATATTATAATTAGTTTTCTGGGACCTTGTTAGCCTGTCCATTCATGCAATTTTATTGATTCATTTTGTACTATCGAGCTTACTTCCGGGTGAGCGCACACAGCTCAGCTTGGATGGATTGCTCTCAAAGCACAGTGTCCATCTATCAGTAGGATCACCGTGGGCAGCCAGCTCAACTTGGGCATACAGATTCCCATATCCAGCATAATAGATATATGCTCGTCCCTCGCTGACACTGGCTGATTGCCACTTCCTACTGTCGTAACTGCGAATAATGGAGTGCTTTCCTCTGCACTGTGAGAGGTCAAAATGGCTCTTCGAACCTCAGTGATGCATATCTTCATGTTGATTTCTCGAACAACTGTAGCCTGTAGCGCATAGTACCAGTGTTTTTCCTGGAACATAAAGTTAGTCTGAAGAGCATTTATGGTTGGAAATTTGATCATTGAGACAGTGTCCGAGCTTGCTCGACATGATTGCCTCTCCATGTCCACACCGCGAGGCCGTGAAATTGAGGCAGCACAAGACTTTTAATTTCGTTTACAGCGATGAATGCCGCTGCTCTGCGTTGACCTTTGACTAGATCATGTGGTTGAGATAGGATGGAGATTTGGACAACTAAAGAGGATGCCTGCGCTAAAATTGACACAGGAAAATGGCACCGGCGTTATTCTGAGATAGGGAGCGACAATATGGAATGCGGTTGAGAAGATGGCACAATTCGCAGGAATCTATGGAAGAGGAGCTGAGATCGTCCAGACTCCGGAGAGCAGCAACACTGCAACAGAGCAGCAAGAGATTCTGGAAGGGAGCTGAAATGAAAAATCTATATGTAAATGGTCCTGAAAAAAAAAACAGATGATACTAGTCGATATCATACATTGTTTGAAGCTGATATCATCTACATCGAACGAGATATGCGAAAATGGCCACCCAGTCGGACAGCCAAAACTGTGACACAGGTTCGGAGGGTTGATCATGACAACATTGGTACTGTAAGGAAGTCGGAACAATGCAGACAGAGGAATCATGGAACGTAGGAGGTGGGCGCAAGCAAGGGGGAATCGGGATTCGAAAAAAAGGACATAGGGTCGAGAAGTTTTTTCGACCTGCCCTGGGACCCCTCCTTCCATAAAAGGAAGGATTTCCCCACCCCTAGCGTCGGACTGTCCTTTCCGGTCAGGTTCGTCCTCACCCAAATTCGGCCACAAAATTCACGATGTGTTTGCACATTGTCGAGGGCATTGTTCCAATGCTGTTCAACTACAGTCATTCCACCGTCCTTGCATCTACTTTTTTGTTTCAGCTCATTGGGGCCAATCATGGAGAAGGATGGTAGAAGTAAAGGTCACACTGGGGGCAGTGACCAACACATCTGATTTCAGATGCAGTAAAGGCATCTGGTACGCAGTTGCTGATGCAATCAAAATAGATTTGAACCAAATGGGGACACAGGCAAAGGGTTTCTTTGTCGCCCTTTTGTTTTCCTGGGTGGGGGCCAAACAAAAGGGCGACAAAGAAACCCTTTGCCTGTGTCCCCATTTGGCTCAAATCTACTTTGATTGCATCGGCAACTGAGTACCAGATGCCTTTAACGCATCTGAAATCAGATGCGTTGGTCATTGCCCCCAGTGTCAGATACATTGTCTGGCTTCCTCTCTCTGATATGGGTAATACACAATTTTGAGGTTTGAAGCTGTTCTGTTGCGGTGAGGCAATCATCGTCATGCAAGGGCCGCAGATCATTTCACCACACAAACATAAATAATGTTTTGGACTCCCATAGGCTTTCAGCCCCATTTTTGACTGTTCTCATGTTCTGGGAAGTGTTTTGAGTGGCATTGGAAGATATGTTACCGCTCAGATGATCTACTTCGCAAACTCTTCAGGTGTTTTGTATGAATGCAAGGACCTCAGAAAATGCAAGGACCGTGGAATGACTGTATTCTGTGGGTGAGATTGCATTTAAGTTGACTTCATTTCAATTCCCGGTAACGTAAGTTACTGGGTCTTAGGTCACATGATTTTTAGATTTTGGCCGTGCATCACATTTTCGTCAGTGGATTTTGCGTAATCACCGTCTCTCACTGCCAAAATGGTTTTGGCTTACCTCAGCCATTTGGGTGTGCCAATGATTGCCACTACCAGCCTGATAATCTTGCTTATGAAGAGGTTCTCGATCCTTCGCATTCCTTCCAGGTCGTCTGCCTGTGCTTGGGTTCTCAAGCTGTTCCAAGGTAGTTCATGAACCCATGTCTTTGCAAATTACGGGGTCTACTGTACTACACATTTTCTACACTGTCTGGCCAGCTACCTGTGATAAAGCCCTTTGCACATTGGATTGCACAAACCTTAAATTGACCTTCAAGCTGCTAGGTCAGGTATGACAAGTGGTCTTGTCTTGGTTGAATTTTGATACTATTTGGTTTTGGCTTGCCTATCCCATGTCTGCACAGAACCTTTTATTGGCCAAACCAAGGGCAGCAATTGTGACGAGCACTTTGTATGCTGGTCGATGGCCAGCCGAATGCTCGCCACTTACTTTTCCCATTCATAGGCAGGCTCATCAACAAAACAGAATTTCTCTGGCACATATGGCACTATCTGAGTGTGTCTGATCAGTATGGCCGGTATGGCAGCCAGATGACCCACACCAGCCATAATATGCTAGAATTCTTTACTTCGCCAGTTTTGCAACCACAACCATTTTGTACCTGTCTGCCAGATTTTTGTATATAACAATAATGCTGTAATTGAGTCCAGTGCAAGGTCATAGAATTTTTGCCGAAGCATGTGGTATTTGTGTGGTATGTAATATGCATTGTATATGGTAATCGGACTGTCAGACAGTGTCAGTTGAATTTGCCAGCTCTGAGGAATGAGGAGCGGGTTTGGTGTGATACATTTTTACAATACAGTTCAGTCCGGTTTGTCTACAGTCTGCCAAGTTGGCCCTGGAGCCAAAGGCACATACTGTTGGAACCGTTGCGATGTGATTTGTAAAAACTTGTCAAGTCCGTTTCCGATTGATAACCTGAAGTCCGTCGGATCAAAAATACCCACGTGATCGTGAAGGATGGTTCGTTTTGATCCCGTCACAACAAACATAAATGCCTCTCTTCCTTTCCCCTCATCTCCCACTCGTCACTCTGCCCGCTGGTCTCTCCATGTTGCTTGTCTTTGGCCACTCCTCACTATCAAAGGTCTCTAAACCATGCCCAAGACATTCAGATGTTTATCTACGATGTGTGCTATCCGATTTAACTTCTCAGTTTCCCCTCTTTTGCAGGCTACACCACCGGGGCACTCATCAACGCATGTGTTTCTTTTTTACCAGCCTTCCCAATCTAGCTCACGACTCATTGTCTGCAACCAATTTGCAATGGACATATAGCGCACCGATCCAGTGTCTGGTGTGTCATCCACTACCCTCTGGACAACGATATACGCTGACGTGAAGTCTGGGTATCAAGTGCAGGCCTCCCATTTGTCGCACTCCATTGTTTCGCTTTACATCCCATATCAGAGCGGGCCAACTTAGGTGAGTACATTGTCCATGGCGAAGTTTTTTTGGTCTTAGTTTCCTTGTAGCCTCCTCTTGCTGTGAAAGGGAGCGTGCCAGTGTGGATGCACTTGCTGACTGTGTACCCCTTCACTGCGGCTGTCATTCTACTCTGGTGCGCATCATTCTTTATCATCATCTTAAGAATTGTGCTAATCAATGTGCAGTTTACTGGCTCAAATATAACAACCCTGTTCCTCGAAGCAGTTGCTGCATCCTGTGCTTTCGGTGATCAACTACTGAGCAAGCTGAATGTTTAGCTTGCCTGGGTTGCATATGCCATTGTTGTCCTCTTGAAGATGCCACAACAATTTCTTTGTGGGAGGTTCCATGTTGGAGGTGAGTCCATTTCATTTGGAACTTGATTAGGTGCCACCGTTGAGACGGCACAACACCAAATGCACGTCCTCTAGCTATTTTGCGCTTATAAACATTAAGAGGTGCAGGATAGCTTCAGTGTTATACAAACATAGCTATATACCTGAACTCTGTTAGGTGATATAAAGGAGAGTCAGAGCGAGCTCCGACTACTGACTGTAGTATTCAGAGCACGACCGCGGTGACGCCGCGGTGTGTTGTACTCTGAATACACTACCAAGGAGATATACCCATAAACACCTATAACCGATTCAAGGGATATATTCCTATAAAAGCGACCCAGAGACTATATAGATGAAGTAGCGGGACTTAAACCTGTTGCACGGTACATTAAACTGCATAGGAGAGCAACCGCGGTGCCGCTGCGGTGCCTCTCTGCCAAAGACATAGTTGTGTTAATGGTTACACTATGGAGGAAAGCGGCCGCGGCGTCCCATAGTTGTGTTTAACCTACGGTGGTGCCTGCTCACAGGCCGTGGTCGACCATAGCCCCATTGTTACCCTAAGACAGGGAACTGCCAAAGCGATCGGACAATCACGTGGGGCCACAGCGCGACGCGACCTGTCAAATCAAAGACATACAAGTCCTAATTCAGATTCTAGCGATCGGATTCAGGCACCCTGGTACTTCGCGGGCCAAGCACTGCCCGCGGCCAGATCCACCAAAGACAAGCACGAGGAGGAATATATTGAAAAGGCTGGGTTCAACCCCAGGCCGGCACGGCATCGTACTGCGGGTGCTGAAGGCACCGTGGTATTGCAAATATACCAAATATAGACTGCGGAGGTCAAAACCGACGATCTCCCGGCCCCAAGAGCATGTGGGATCAACGAAGAACCACGAGGGAACGGACCTACATGACCAAGCACCACATCTCAGTTACTATATCTAGTTTATCTCCTTTCGTTTGTACTAGTACCATAAAAGCAGCCTGTAGAACCTGCATACAGCCAGTTCATCGCACTGTCTATCGGCGTGGGTGTCCTCAGGCATATTTCGTGGAGATTCGTTTACTATCTCTGTTTGTAACTTGTCTATAAATTGAAGTTAGTTGTTGGCTCGAATTGTCAAGCAAGGGACTCATCAGTTAAGCTTCAAACGGTTAACCACCTGAGAATTGGTTGTGACTTGTCAGCTGCTTTGCCTTCACACTCGTCAGGGAGAGTCCTGTCATTAGCTGTTGGATCGATTAGTTGGACTTTGCAGTCAGTACTTAAGCCGTTGCTATAAAAGTGAAGGAAACGTCCCTAAACGAAGAGAAGTTTAGGTCTGCTGTACGGTAGAGTCCTGCAGTAAAGAGAATTGCCAAGAAATAATCAGCTTGCCTCAATATAGCAATTGGAATAGCCATTGCTGAGGATATTTTGTGAACACCAAGTACAAACTCTGCTCTGAAGCGAGAGAACTATCTTTATAGTCACTACCTTCTTGTATCTGTCTCATACAAATGTTCATCCTACGCCGCAGCGAAAGATAACTGCTGTAACTTGCCAAGTGAAGTGCCACAGGGACTTTGTTAGTGCCTCATAGTACTTGTTTCATTGTTAACTGTACAATCCAAACCTGCTGGCCACATACTACGGTCCGGACCCGAGCTCACTAAGGATTGCGCTAGTCTTTTGGGAGTGATAAGATATTGTTTCCACAACACGCTATAACTAGCATATTCAAGACGTATAGTAAGCGCACCGTTTCACCGTTGCTTGAATGCTGTCGTCCAATGTCTTTCTTTCCCCTCTCCATTCCCTCCCTGTACACCACATCTCGTTCATATCAATGGAATTCAATGATTTTTGTGCCCCATACCTGTCTGATTTCGGTCTGAATGAATTGTGAGAGAAATATGGAACTGATTCTGGCTCAGATACTGTAGTCAGAAGCACGTTCTGAGACGTATGGTGCCAGAATCAATTCTGGCATTCGACGTGTCATTATGGCGCCAGACTCAATTCTGGCGGTATGGCGCGCTTGGTTGGTCTGATGCCATATCAGCCAGACACGTTCTGTTCTGCTGATGCTGGCCATGAACCTAGTCAAGCGGGGTAAATTAGCAAACAGAAATGATTATGATATTGTGATAAGCAGCGAATCCGCAAACACTACCTTGGCCTAGGCCTACAATGACTATGTTTCTCTGGGGTTACTTGCTGACTTTATGGTGCTCTGCATTTTCCTTCCATTTCTCCATCTCCAACTACAACTCATACTTTGGCCTCGCGTCCGCGCAGATTCGAGCCACACACAGGCAAATTATATTATTATCAAATTGTTGGTTTGAACCCGAGCGGCCATTGTATTTGTGGCCGTCGATCTTAGATGCAATATCTTTCGGTGACAATTGCCATGATCCAGTGTCAGTCAAATTTCAACGCGGAATCCAAGCTCGATTGAATCCACAGCATAACAATTGACAGTGAATAAAATTGAGTGCCACCTCCATCACGACTACCTCTCTGAATGTTTTCCAGCGGACTTCAGATACTTTTTATTTTTCCAATCCTCTATTGAACTTCTTCACTGGGATTTGATTTGATTTGATCCCAATTTTAATTGACTCTGTGGCAGTCGCAGTAGAACCCAATAGGGTCATTCACAGTAGCCTTTTTTCTTCCCGTTTTCTCTCTTTTTTTTCTCCCTTTTTTGTATTCCCTCCGTTTTTCTCCGGGGTTTTTTTTCCCCTTTCAATTTCCATATACAAAAAGAGGGCAAATCCCCCCAAAAAATCTAGATCCAACATGCGATATTGGATGAAATCAGAAGAAAAAAAAGAAATCCGAAAAGGGCGGAAAGAAAGGCTACTATGAAGGTTCCGGTTTTCTGCTCTCTTTTTCTGCCCTTTTTGGCTCCATTTCTCCATCCCATGCTGTCTTTGTGCTCCTATCGTTGCTGAAAGGCAGCATACTCAAATGGTCAAAAAGGGGTGAATTTCTGGATTTTATAGTTCACTCGGTTGCGTTATCTGCTTAAATGGGTACATTAAAAGGAGCAAAAAAAGGCACAAAAAAGGGCTACTGTGAATGATCCTAATTTTACATGGAGCCCATTGGTCTGGTCAATGCAAACAGGTCGACCAAGCGAGCTTTGGTCGCTCTATCACTGCTGTGCCAAAAAATCGATTCCGGTATAACAGTATCCAACTTTCGGAGTTCACCTTTCAAGCAGCTTGAAGAACCGAAACCATCCTTGAAACCAAAAAACTCTCAGCGTCCTCTCATCATGTGCAGGTTGGGAATTCTAGTTATTCCACAGCTCTTTCTTGCATAGAGAAAGCCATCTACATAAGCCTGTGCTGGATCGAGTTCAGACTCTCCATCCCACCGACCATTTTTCTCAGAGTTACCGGGCTGCGCCGCTCGTCGGCCTTACCTACTTTATCCAATATGACCACTTTAGGTCTAGAAAATTAACCTTAGCACTCCTCAGCTCAGCAGAAGCCCTTGTTTGAGCTCCGAAGTGGGAACCCCAAGCCTTTAAAGCCCCAGAAAAGTATTCTGAGGCCTCTTCTATTTCCCTGCTAACATATAGGTAGAAGTTTTTTTCAGCCCTCCCGGGGGCCGGGGATGTCAGAGTCTCAAGCCAACCCCTAGTCTGTGCTCGCTCCGGCGGAGCTCGCGTTCCTGAAGGCGCAGACCGGAATTCAAGATGACGAAGAGTTGAAAGCGCACGTCCTGGCAATCCAGAAGAAAGCATATGAGGTCTGCATGGGATTGAATTGCGTTCCGTGTGAAAACCCGCTTACAGCTGAGACTCGGACGTAGGTGTACCCATACGCTTGTACACTGCATTCGAAACCTCGTCTTCCCCTATCATCACATCAACTTTAGCTGTCCTCCTCCGCAATGGCCTTTGGTTTGTTATTTCTTTTGTTATTTTCAGGCTTTCCGCTGCGAGAACCAAATAAGATATGCCTCACTGCATCAGCAAAAGCCCATTTCACGCGCCATCTTGTGATGTCGCGTAGCTCTTGTGGACGCGACTACGCGAGCCACGAGACCGCGAAACGTGAATAAATCAATAACTTTAAGAATGGAATACATCGTGAAGTACCTGCCCGTAATGTTACATGGTGAAGAAGCTGTAGGAATTCATGGACATGGTGATTTGTGTATTTATTAACAAAGAGGGCACGAAATATGTCAATCAACTTTAGACAGCTCTCGTGAGATTTCGGACATAGCTCGTGATGCCCGTGCGCGCGATCTTTGATGTCTTGTATGCGCGCGCACGCGCTCGTGCGCGAGGTCACGCGCAGATTGTTTAAATCCCGATGTGCTACCTGGCGGAAGCCTATCCTTACAGCCAGGAATCATCTCACGATAGTCACCCTCGACTTAAGCTTCCAGCAATTCTTAACTTGCTATGTATGGGCGTCGGAAATCCCTCTCGTTTATTATTGCTATCTGGGTCCAATGACAGTACTTCTATCCACGGTGGCCCGAACCAAGGGCCCTACTAAATGCACTCAAGGCGGCGGAACAATAGTTCCGCTTTTCAAGAGGCTCGTGAGGCTCCAAGGGCGACACTTTTACGCTGTGACATTTTGCCAACCGCCCGTCTTTCACGGACACATATAAAGTACCAGAGTGCGTTCCCCCAGCTCTCAGGTCATCTCTTACCAACATCCCATGCCACCCGCAGCACGAAAGGACCGCTTCCACGCCTTTGGCATCCAAAGCTAAAGTGCCTTCTGGTCTCTCGAAGAAGGAGGGTTCACTTTTTGACTGGCCGGATTGACTTGTGACAGCGCCAATTGACTTGTTTTGACTTGCACGTGCATTTGGGTGCGCAAGTCAATTGGTCGACGCCACAAGTCAAAATTGTGACTTGCAAGTCACAAATGTGACGGGCGCAAGTCAATTTGTCGGGCGATAACTTGGGTACATTCCCGACGTCCGGTGGCTCCAATTATTTTTTCTACCCCAGAAATCATGGCCTCAGAAGGCACCCACCCAGTTCTATAGTTTTTGTCTGATATTTCACGCACTTACCCCAAGATTCGGGCATTTGAGCGCAATGTCTGGCATCATAGAGGTCAGTTTTTTGGCTCGATCCTCGACTTTCCCCGACAGGACTAAAGTCAATGCCTCTGAAAATTCCTGGCAATTTTTACATGCGATTTGGATGTGGAATAGAAGAGAAATCGGGGATTGATCGGAGGAGATCAGCGGAAACACCAAATCCCTGCCTACATACACTGTTCTGATAAAGCCACACTTATATGTATGGAGTGTTTCACTACCTAAAAACACGATACAGTGTATTTCTTTGTTGTAGGCTAATTTGTTCATACAAGTCAAGTTAGTTGCAAGTCAACACTACAATAAGTCAACATCCACGTTGAAGTTCTCGTACGGAACCGAACTTGCCAGACTTCAGGATATTTTGTAGGTGCATAATCCAGTGTTTAATGCTGATTCTGCTACTCTGTTTGTGGGATAGTCCCTTCATTCGATTGCAACCTGAGTTACCGGCGCAGTCCTAACGGAGATGATCGACAATCAAATCTTTGGATTTTTTTTGCGCTTCCACCACTACGTCGGTCAGGCATGCTACGCACACTCCACAAACTCTTTGCCTTTGGCAATGAGACCTCCAGCAACTCACACTCTACTGATGCTCCGCCGTCTCGTGGACCCCCGCCGCCGCTTCCACCTCGTCCTGGTCCTCCCGCCATCCCACCCAACAAACCTGTCTTTGCACCGCAGGTCCCGGAGTATCCGCCTGGTGGCTTGGGGTCTCAATGTAGAATCCCTTATCTTTTACTGCTTTGAGCCCTCCTCATTTCGTTCCAGATACCTGGATGCAACAAAATAATAATCTGCCGAAGTTCGACAACGTAGATGCTTTCACAGGTTCGTAACTTGCAAGGTCCACTCATCAGTTAGATCTAAATGAAATTCAGGACACTACCCAGGGATCCATCCGTCATATCATTCTCCCCACACAATGCACTGTCCCCCAAACATTCTCCCGCTCTCTCACCTACCAGCACAAATGCCGACTTACTTTCAGCCCCACGCGTACTTTCATGGGCCGCAACAAATTGTTTCGCCGGCTTTTCTCCCACCGATGACATTTACTGGTCCCACTGCTTACATGCCAATGACTGGGCCACCACCACTTCCTGTTTCGGCCAATCCCTCCTCGGCTCCGGTTGAGACCGCGGTTGTCGATTCTCCTTCGTATCAGTGGCCGGACGGTAATGTTAAACTTGAATGTACGGTCGGGCAAGAACCACTAGGCTGGGATGACGAGGGCTGGAAATGGTGTTCATCTGGGGCACGTCGCACTGGAGTTCCGACAGCAGCTTTCAAGGTTGACAAACGTATCTGCCTCGGTGTGTTCCATTGCTCCTGTAAAGATACCGACGGTCTTCCGCGCCGTTTCTTTCGACCCGAAACAGCCACAAATGCGCGCAACAAACAGCGGAGCGAAACGTGTCCAATTTGCCGTTCACAATTGGTACATGTACCATGCGATTGCAGTTTGATTTATTACCAGTATAAAGATGAACTGGGAAACGTCAACGCTGTCCGCCATCACCTGGGACGGCATTCCCATGCCCACCCCCCTCTAAAACGGCTGTCTGCGACCGACATGGAAGCACTGGATTCACAGGTTCTTCACAATCCCCAGGCCACAGCTCAACAGTTACGTGCTGCTGCGGCCCCAGGACAGGTATCACTGGGCGAAATTAACCCCATCCTTCTTGATCCACGAAAGGCTCGCAGTGCAGTTGAAAAAAGCAAAGTACGCCAACAACTCATTTCGCCGGCTGGGCGCAACACCGGCTTCCAGTTCATTGAATCCTTCTCGGCATTGAAGAACTCGTTTGAAACCCCTTGGATTGTGGAGGCCAACCTTCTTGACCGGCAGTTCATTTGTATGCAAACACCGTTCATGCGAGAAGTTCTCCTCCGCGACTCTGTTCAGTCATGGCATGCAGAAAATCTCGAAGCCGAAAGCAGACGGCATGGCGTAATCACAGATGGCACACATGATTTCTTCAAGCAGGGAATTCTCCTGACATCCTTGGTGTTCTCGCAAGTCCTTTTTCGTTGGGTCGTTGTTCTCTACACCTGGATCGGCGCGCAGGATCAGGAGCATCATCTGCCGCATTTCAAGCAGCTTGTTTATGTCATGGCAGAAATTTGCACAAAAGGGCTCGGATTTACTTTCGATGAGCGTTTATTCAGCGCGGTAAGGTTCCCTCTGCACTATCGGGATTGAACTCATATCCGAGACAGATACTCGATTTTTCGAATGCCCAACGCAACGGATTTATCGACGCATTTATTGATTACATGTGCTCGCGAATTCCCGGTTGGAGCGAACTCAGTGCCCAGAGTCAAGCCTCAGAGCGAAAGAATTTGCGCCTACGGGCGCAAGCATTGCTGATTGGGTGCAAGGTCCATTGGCGACGATCAACACACAAAATTAAACAGGTGATCGGGATTAAATCCCTATTTCGGTTCGAGGGTCTCGTCGCAGTGCTAGAGGCGGCCAGCACCACAGCCGAACAATTTCTGCAGGCTGTCGCTGATATCCATCGCGAATTTCCAGAGGTTCAGCCGTGGCTTTCGTGGTGGATACTGCCTGGAAATGGTGGTATGATATTCCCTGCGATGCAAAGAATGTCTGTTGAGTTGCGCGCACAATTACCGAGCTCGACAAACGGCGCGGAATCCGCTCATAACCTTCTGTATGGGGCCGCGGGAAGGAGCCACGACATATACGAAGGTGTACGGCGTCTCTATCGTGTCCAACGCGAAACCGAATTACTTTATGACGCTGTTCTAGGTTCGTGAACGGCCTTGTTGTTTGTCTTTACTTACTTCCTCATGCTCAGCCGGCCACGTTCAACCAAAATTTCAAGGATCCAAACCGCAACCGATGTCCCGACTCACATGGTATAATAATGATGGCCGTGCCCCGGATACTCGGGAACGTTTGGCTGCCGTGGCAAAATTGGAGGCAGACTTGATGGCCCAGAAGTCCACCCTCAGCGAAGCGGAACGCTTCATGGCCGCAAACTCCGCACAGAAGTCCATGGCAGTGGTTGCGGCAGCCAATGAAATCACTCAACAATCTCTCGATAAACCGCTCCTCCAATCGTATAATTGGGAAGCAAACTCTTGCTTTTTTGACGCCCCACTGGAGGCATTTTTCCGCCCATTTATTGGCATGCCGGATGCTGTCAGAGCCGACTTGATGAGGCGGATTCGGACGGAATGTCCCGACTCAGGGTTGCGAGACGTGTTTGAACACTTGTGGCTCCGGGGATTGCTCAGCGGTGCAATTGGAGCAGACAAAAACTCCAAAGCCAACGACAAACCTGCGAAGAAGGAAACTCCCAAAGCCGTACTGAACAAACTTGTCACCGCATTGGACGCTGGGCAAAGAGTTGTCAAACGGCTGATCCAAGCAAAGTGGGATGGAGGACGATATGTCGCAGGAATGGCAGGATGTGCCAGGACATGGCCTACCCAGATGATGCAGGTAAGTGCCCGTCTCGTAGCCTTGATGATTATACTCAACGCCTGTTCAGTTCGAAACAACACCGCGTGTACAGCAATACTTTTCAACGCGTTACAAGTTAAAGTATATCTGCACTTCAAATCATGCCACAGAAACGATCCACCCCAATAGTTGCTTTGAAACCGCTATTCAAAGACATGATCTGGCACATGCCCAGGCCTATATCCAGTCGGACGCCGATAATCCCTCGTTAGCCGAGGTTCTCATGCACTCTATTCCGCGACACCGCTATGGCACTCGACGCGGACGAAGTGGAGCGTACATCCATGAACACGAATCTTCTTTGGTATGCCTCCATCTGTCCTGCAATGAGGGCGAGGCCGCCCTGGTCTCGATCTCAACGGAATGGCCCCTGCTTCTTCGTATCTTCCCACAGCTTCCACGGGTTGAAGGTGATATAATGCTGAAAGATGCCTACTGTCCCCTCACGTTGAAATTGGGACCTGAGGTGGAGTATGAGCTCGTTTCTCGCGTTCTTTATCATCCGACCGAGAGCACCGCTCCCACTGCTGTTGGGCATTACACAACTCAAACTCGGATTGGGAACCGCAGCTATGTGTACAATGATCTCGACCGCAACGGGGCATTGGCCGAGCTTGGACCGCTGCACCTGCTGGAGGACATCGATCCATTGGTAATATCTGTTATTTACTTGCGAAGGTCGCGTTCAAATGTTAGTGATTTTTCCATACCTCTACACAATGGTTTAACTGAGAGTGTTGTAGACAACGACACGGACAAGGGCCGAACTTGAGGCTGACTCTGCCAAGGTTCCTGCTCTACCACCTCCGTCTCTGGTGCCTGATTCCGACGAGCAAGAACCCTGGATTCGGGAGCTCTACGCGGACCCTATCTCGCAGAATTTTTACGATGACCCTCGCTCAGACGCGGAGGAAGATGCTATCTCGAGGATGATAATGGACACCCTTGAGGAGCCTGCGCTGCCTCTAATTCCGACAGCCAAGAATGATGCAAGTCCAGCCAAAAGCGACTCCACAAGCTCTACAACGCCGTGTCCGATCTTCTGTCATGGTTGTGGGTTGGTTTCCGACGGTGACAACTTGCCGGACCAAGTTCAGTGCGAGCGTTGTAAGTTCTGGTCGCATATGGAATGTTTGCCGGACGTTGTGGATTGGAGCAATCCTGAAATCGAGTTCATCTGCGCACGATGCAAGCCCCGCTCTGATTCTGAGCTGTACGCCTTTCTTTCCTGTCTATATTCCTTGTTTTGACGACATTATGACTGCCCAGATTCCGGCCTGGAGAAATCGTAATGCTTCCGTACCCCGGTGCTGTCGATTGGAGGGCCGATGATGTCCTCTGGTACCTGGCAACATTTTTCAAGAGGTTCGAGCGCAGCATAGGAACAGTGCGGGAGTTCAAGTTCAAGTGGTTTCAATGTGACTGGCTATTCCAAATGGACCCCGATGCTCTTCCGCTCCTGATCCCTCGAACATACCAGAATACCCGCGAATTCTTCGAGGCCGTATCGGGAGTTATACTGAAATCCAAGCAGGTATGCCAACAAAATTAGGTGGGGGAAATTCTTATGGACTAATTAACGAACCGATAGATTGGCAAAATTTGTCTCCCGGCATATTTGAAGCCAGAAATGTCTGCCCCTCTTGATCACCCCCTGGTTGCAGTTTTCAGCGCATGCGTTACTCGTCTGGCAGTTGTGCTGGCCGCTTTCCATGAGGATCATCCGGTGGTCCACTGCTATAACCAATATTTTGCCACAAAGAAATCCAGCGCTCGCGACACCGAGGCCGGCGAATGGCTTAGCAACCTTCGGTTGACACCTACTCCAGAACTCGAGTCCCTCATGCAGCCGCCGATGCATGAACTATTGAATCGGAGTGTGTTGCGTGTACCCGAAGTGGAACGACGCAGGCGCGTGCTTGCTGTGGGTTCTGCATTGCTCCAACTATTGGCAATCCAATACGAGCTCAATGAAGAGCTAAATTTGAATGGCGACACCCTTCTTGACCTCCTGGATGGATCCATAGTCCCCTGCAAGATCGATGGCACCAAAGCCCTTGAAGCAATGTTCCTGGCCACAGACCCGATCGAACTGAAACACCGGAGGGGGTGGGATATAAACCGGTTCTCACAGCACATGTTGAAGTTCAACGCTGAGCACGCCCTTTATGATCCCACCCTTCGACCACAGACATTCGCACGTATTACTGAATCAGTCAATCCCCCCACATACGCTATTGTCTTCGACGTTCCGAGCATTCTATCCACCACAGATGCTCCGGCGGTATCACCCAAGAGGGTGAATGATGAGCCAGCACCTGAAGAACCTCCCGCCAAACGTACCAAAAAAGCGACCCCCCGTGGTGGAGAGGGCAAAAAAGGTGTGGAGGTCAAAACACGGTTGGAAGCCAGGTCAGTGGCTCCAGGAGCACGTAGAAGTGGGCGTCTCGCGAAACTCGCGTAGTTTACCATTACATTTTTGCCACCAGTTAACCTCTCGGGCACAAGTCAACTTGGTCCAAGTTAACTTGTACGGTAGCAGTTTAACTGAATTCGTAATAATTAATAGGCTAACTGGCTTGTGTCTTAAACTTGAGAATAACTCCACACCTGAAACAACTTGTGGGCCTTTGCTCCTTGCTGGATAGTGGTGTGCCAGCGAGGATTATGCCAATGTTAACTTGGCGCAAGTCAACTTGACACAAGTTAATGTTGCAACAAGTTGACTTGTTTAACTTGTGACCCACAAGTCAACTCTGCTTCAAGTTAACTTGTGGTGCATACACTCAGAATTGACCAGACTTGTCCGACGGGCTTGGCAAAACGGCTTGCCCCGCTTAGCAGAGTTTGAAATTGGCTGTGCGGGCTTGGGCGGCTTGGGCTTGGGCGGGCTTGGGCTTGTCCTCGGCTACACTACATGTCCTCACTGTAGATAATGTGCCAATTGCTATCTTTCAAGACACCATTAGCGTTTCCTTCTTCCACCACTCCCTCTAGAACATTCATGCTAACCCCGTCGCCGTGATTGATGGCGATTACAGATGTTGTACTCCGAAGTTCATCTCCTACTTCTCTGGTCTCGGCATCCTCTTGTGTAAGTTGGTTCATCATTTTTCAACCATCCTCCTCTGCTCTCGACCCGTTGGGCGCAAGGCGTTCCAAGGCCAATGGGCCTTATCTCCGGGAACAATGTCTGAAAATTGGGATTCCCTTGTGCATCCTTGTTCATTTTCCCTAGATAGTTCTTATTCATATTCTTCTGTTGCAGATGTTGAATAATGCACGACCAGAGCACAACGACAGGCGAACTTGGGCTTGTCAGGCTCGTGCTCAAGCCCGGGCCTTCAATGCAAATTTTCTGAGCCTTATTGGTATGTCTTTTCGATCTAGCCTATCTATAATTGAACGAACAGTGCCCACTTCTTCACAAGGTCAAGGCCAAGCTATACACAACCCAAGCCCAAGCCCGGAATTTACTTGGTAGCTATGATTACATGTTCATCCCCGGGTGTTCGGCTAGTTCAGCTAATAACATAGCTGATTACGCCCAGCAACAAGTCATTCTGCTCGAGCCCTTATTGTGTTCTTGATCATGCTAAGGGCCTCCCTCACCTCATGCCGCCCTTGCGCAAGTCCGTCCCAAATCGCACAAGCCAGACACCAGTTGTATGGGAAGGAAAGATCACAGACAATTGAACGTAAGTGTTGATCAGATATCCGGTCTTCAACTGCAACGTTTTGCGAATTGCGACTGTTGTATCAAGTGCAGACTTAGCCGACGGGATTGCCAAAACGGCTTGCCCCGTTGAGTGGGGTTTGAATTTGGCTGTGCGGGCTTGGACGGCTCGACTTGTGGCTGGGCTTGACTTGAGCTCGCTGACACCAATCCCCTACACTGTAAGTATATTTATTCTTGGTGTCCACTGCGCCATTGTTGTCCACTACTATCATCTCCGTATTAACCATCTACCTCGGTCCACTAACGTTACCTGCCGAAAGCATGATTTTTTCGGCCATAGATTGTTACACAACGTACGGACGGATTCTTCCAGGTATTATTGCATCATTGCTGCCACAGACCTTTTCGATGGGCTTGGCAAAACCAGTCGGCTTTCCCCGCATAACGAAGACCGGGATTTAATGGTTTGTACGGGCTTGGGCTTGTGTTCGCTTACACTAGCTCTCTACACCGTAGTCAAATTATTGATACTCATCCCACTAGGACTCCGTGAAATCCATAACAACTGCGCGCAAGCCCGTTGGCCGGGGAGAACGACTTGCGCAATGTGACACAAGCCGCTGCAGTCCATGACAAAATATGGCTAAGAGTTGTCACCCATCCCACCCACAAAGTTCGGTGTCTGTCGCATATGTTTCGTACAATTGGTGTAACTCCTGACCTTCCTCTTTACATGGGCGCAAGCCAAATATGTCACTCTCCGTTCAAGCCACATTTGATGTTTCAGTCGGCCTGGTCACAGGGAAGGAATAAAAATGTGAGCCGCATATTAAACAGTTGCATTTTCATAATTCTCCTTGACAAGTTCATCGCAAGCCGTATGCAAGCCCGTTTGCTTGTTGGCGGCATGTGACTCGAGCACTTCGGCTTGAATCTAAGCCCGACTCAGGATCATCTCCAAACGATGTTAAATGCGTCCAGAAATCATTCAATAACCTCAGCATGCTCTAAGATAGACTGAGATAGCTATGAGACCCTGTGGGCGCAATGGATCTACTTTATTTCCAAGTTGTCTGCGACTAAAGGTGGGATAGCCGTCGATTCATATAGGGGATAATCGCAGTATATGGTGCGCTGGAAAATGCTCTATCTGAACGACCGCAAGGCCGTTTGTTCCGTGAGCAATGACAATAACTACCGCAGCGCCGGTTGATGTTCAACCCGATCAATAATCATGATGGCAGGTCTGGGTGCCTCATTGGCTACTCGGAATAGTTAGGTTGGTTTCTCGAATTCAATTTTGGGTTGGGACACCTATTGGGAGGCGATTTCAGTCTGATTCAACTGCCAACACCTTACACACCGACTCGGTCGGTTTTAGATTACCCGGACAAAAAACAAACACCGGACCAACCGAGAAATTCGATTTTCCAGGTGCATTCCACCAAGTGAAGATAGATCTAAACCAGAACAGGGAACTGAGTCTGACAACCTCGACTTCCAAAGCAAATTGCAACTATCTGTCAGGGATCTCGGCCCGGACGTCACACGCGTAAAGATGGATTGCTGCCGCAATTTGGCCCCAATGAGCAAAATTGTGCAAAAATCACAAGTCTAGCAAGTTGAGAGTTCATAGATACACTGTGATTTATTACTGACGGCCTGTAGTCTCCAGATTATGTCGCTAGCCCGTTCCATATTTCGGCTGCTGCGAGCAAACGGGCTTGGCAAGCCATCAAACGGGCTTGCAAGCCGAAAATGTCGCTCTCTTGCAAAACTGATACCAAAGCACAACACCAAAGACAACAGGCATTACTTCAATTGAAAAATACAAAGATCCCTTCAAAAAACATCTCAACAATTCCCAAGCCCAACGCAAGCCCGTTTGTCTGATGGCATCAGACAAACGGGCTTGTGTTCAACTTGTCAGTCAATATCAACAAGATTTTCAAGGCTATGCACTGAAATTCTGTATCAGATCTCTTTGAGTCAACTAAAGCATCGTTTTTGAGTAGTAAATTATGCTCCTGACACTCGTTCTCGGTATGAACATTATCGCGGCCAAAATCAAGCCCAAGCCCGTTTGGCTGATGCCATCAGACAAACAGGCTTGTGTTCAACTATGGCATCACACAGTCGGGCTTGCGCGTTTCTCACTCAAGAATTTATTGCCTACACCCGAGCAGCCTCCAAATCATGTGTGAGACCGGCCTTTGAGTATTCCTGCTCAAGGATGGCTCAGAAAGAGTTTGGAACTGCAATATGTTCTGTGTTCAGTCCGTGTTTCCTTTGCTGAAATGGCTTGGAGACAGCACAAGGATATCTCTAGATCATAGTATGGTAGAGCCTCCCTGATTTTGTATCAAGAGTCGGCATTGGCATGATAGACTAATTTTAAGTCATTTCAACAACTTGTATTAACATGTCACAGAAAAATTGGATCCAGTAGACCGGGAATTCGAGTTGTGAGAAACCCTCTGATTGCAGGGGATGTATAAAGACAATGAGACTACACTGAGTGTGACAAGCCCGTGGTTTGGAAGTGAATTGACAAGGTTGCCCTGTGTCCTCCACAGCGGTGACAGCGTATCATCATATCAGTGAGCAAAATACCATAAAGAATTGCAAGCCCTAGAAGTATGTACTTACTGCACATAGTCTATGCACTCAGATTGAGAAACTAGTCCGACGGGACGAGAAATACACACAAGCCCGTTTCTCGGCTAAGCAGAGCAAACGGGCTTGAAGCCGACAAACGGGCTTGCAAGCCGATCTGCCGGCTGGGCTTTGATCTACACCCAAATCC
>JARJLF010001773.1:0-62791 GCA_029378395.1 Mycena leptocephala
GAAAAGTCTTGATATAGAGTTTGATGATGAAACGCCTTGGACGACTCAGGTGTTTTCGGAGTTCCAGAGTCGATCTCCGAACATCGACAAGATCACCCTAACCTTCAGTTCGATTGATTCTCGCGGATTAATCGCACTCCTCCGACACAGTCCCGCTCTCAGGACCCTCGAGCTCCAAGCTTGCTACAACTGCGTCGACGATGACTTTTTCGAGGCCCTTCGATACGAGGAGGCCGATTCGGCCCCGCTGGCGCCCAAACTACAGAACATGCATTTCAAAACCGTGGGACTTAATTTTGAGGAGGATCTATTTGAGGTGGCCATTCGATCCCGATGGTGGAAGGACGGCGAACGGCTACTTTCCAACGGTTCCCCTCCGCGAGTTACTCGCCTCGAAAGGGTTTTCGTCCAGCGCACTCCCAGCACTTTCGTCGAGCCAGTACTGTTCGGCGATGACATCAAAGCTCGAATGCAGGAACTTGTAGACCAGGGACTTGACATTGAATTGCTCTGATACGACCAAGCAAATTGCGCTCTCTGCAAAACTACCTCGCCGACTTATTCTCCTTCACAATAGGCTATGACAACCTACAGGACCTGGGCTATCTTGAAGCTCCACTTTGGCTGAGTCAAGGCTCCATAACACGGCAATTCGATCACCCTCACTGATTATATAACCTTACACCGTTTGCACCGTTCTAGCTGCTCAATGGCGAACACAACTGAAGCTGGGGATCAGCTTACGGCTACGTTCAACTACTACGGCGCCCCAAACGACCTCGAGGAAGACGCGGTCGAGATATTCTCGCAGAAAACAAAAGACGTCACCGAAGTTCGCCTGCCGGTGTACGACCTCCGCTCCCTCGACCGGCGCGCCTTCAACATCGACACCCACGGCTTCGCCGTCCTCTCGCACCAATCTTCGCTCCTCCCCCCGCTCAAGCCCGCACGCGCCGTCGACTTTGCCGACGACGCCCTCCTCAAGGCTGTGTACTGGAACGAGATCATCGATCTGCTCAAGCAACAGTATGGCTGCCGCAGCGTCGTTATCGTCAACACCACCCTGCGCAACCTGCGCGCGCTCCCCCCACTTGACCCCAAGAACCCGCGCGGCGCCAGCCCGAGCCTCGCGCCATTCTTCCTCGTCCACAGCGACTACACGCCGCCCGGCGCGCGCGAACACCTCCGCGCCATCACGCCCGCGTTCTTCGCCGCCAACGGACGCGAGGCGTCCACCACGCCCGCCGCACGGGCCGAGTTCTTCCGCCTGCGCGACGAGATCATCGCCGCCGAGGATGCGGCCGTCGCGCGCGCGGGGCTGCAGAGCCACTGGGACTGGGACGGCACAGGGTATTCCGATGAGGCGCCGCGCTACGCGATGGCGAGCATCTGGCGCCCGCTCGATACTGTGCGGCGCGACCCGCTTGCTGTTATGGATGCGCGCTCGGTGCATCACTTGCGCGATATCAGGACGCTGCCGCGCGTCTATCGTAACCGCCCGGGGTGTGTGCCCGAGTACAAGAGCACCAACGCTCTGCCGCAGCCGCCAGAAGGTTGCATCAAGCAAGGCGAGGAGCATCGGTGGTATTATTTGAAGGACCAGACGCCGGAGGAAGTTTACGTGATCAAGTTCTACGATTCCGACGCTATGAAAGACGAGGCCAACAGCCTTGCTCGGCTCTGTCCGCATTCTGCATTCATGATTGATGGGGTGGAGGAGGAAGAGCCTAGAAGGAGTGTCGAGTTGCGGGCTTGGATGGTCTGGTAGAATAAATAGTGACGGAGTGCATCAATTTGAAGTGTACCAATCTACGTTATGTTGCGGACGCTCCATGTAACACGCCGGAAGCTTCGAGTAGCGGAAACGAGGTCTGCAAAATATCCCCATGCTCGTGGGTTCGGGCCCTGAGAGCACAACGCTACGAAGGACGTAGTCCAGAATGTGCTCCTCATCGGACAGGTCGGTGTGAAAGAGACGGTGCCGGGCGAGAAGACTGAGGGCAACGGCAGAGAACTGCAGGGGCCGCCTCCCTGGTGAACAGGATACTGTGTGTCTAGTACACGAACGGTGCATTGAAACTGAAACACGATAACTGGGTCGGCATAGTTTGAGAAATCATCAAGAGTTTCGTACGAGCACGACCTCGGAGGCGGCACATGAGCCCGACCTCGAACGGTTACGCGAGGCGGCGTGCAGGCACGACCTCGGTGAGCATGAGAGGCAACACGAGAGGCGGCATTTGAGCACGGCCCTGAGACGGGCGGAAGGCCGCATTGAAGCACAACCTAAAACGAGGTACGGGAGACGGCATTGGTGCACGATCTTCGAAGACAAGGACGGTCAGCGTATGGAAAGAGCCTCAATGAGCATAAGGAAGAAATCTGAGCCATCATCATGATACGACAGAAGGTCGTCGTTCGCCACAAGGTACACACGCGGTACCGAGAACAGGAAGAAGAAGGGAAACCGTGAACGGATACGCAATATACGTTGAGAGGCGCATACCTCAAGTCGGTGAAAGGCGGTAGTACGCGTGTGTAGATTCGGCGAGTATGTGGTGGAAATAAAGGAACCAAAGATATCCCAGAGGCGGTATGAAAGCTTGCACGGTTCGGCGAGTGCGCAGCGACTACCCTCAGCGAGACGGAACGGACTAAAAGAGCCATCGGAGGATGTCCCAGAAGCCGGATGCAGCCGCATCTGGTACCTGACATGAAGTCCAGGGTGGTCCGATGCAAAATCATCACCGGGCTTGGTGCTCATCGACCTGGACGTCGGGGAACAAGAGAAGAAACAGCAAAGAAAGAAGAAAATGCAAGGGAACAAAACGGATGAAAAGAAATTTAGATGTGTGCATGCAGCTCACTGTAGGCCTGAAAGGATTCCCTCCCCTCGTAATATATAGCGTCCGAATCTCCAATGCCGAGGCATTTGAGCACAAGTGAAGGGTTCCGGCGTGTCGCGAATCTGAAAAGGCCAGCGCAGGCTGGCAGACTGGTAACACTGGTCTGAAGAGCTGGATACGACAACTGTGTTGATCAAGAAAAATTCATGGTAATTCAACGACGCAACATCCCTGTATAATGGAAATCAGGCAAAGCTGGAGAGAAGTGAGAAAAGTACACGCACCAAATACCAGCGCTGTGGTCACAATTGCGAATAAGACGCTGTGTGTGGTATGGATCTCGGCAGAAAGTTATCAATTTTGTTCTGTATTAGACGCTCTGCATCGAGGCGCTGGTTCAATTTGCTGATTTCGTCGCGCATTTCTTCGTGCTTTGTGGTGACGTCCTCTTGCAGCGCAGTTAGCTCCAGCCGGATGTCCGCACCAGACGAGGCAAAACTGGATGAAGTCGTGGACGGAGCGGCTATCGGTCGCCTTTTTTGGGGGCGCCTTGTGTTAAATAAATGGGGAGCGATTCCGGGCAAGAGCAAGGGCTTTTGGGGCAGCGGGGCAGCCATTGAAACGGGACTCGTACATTAACCCCTGACGTGCTTCTTAAATGGTGCGATGGTCACATCCGTTTACCCAAGCCGTCACACAGGTCACGCCTTTCCTCTTCCTCGTGTCTGCAGTAAGTCGACAACGGCGTGGTAGGTAGGTAGGTAGGTAGCATTACACGGCACGGTCCCGCTCAGGAACGCCGGTTTCAGGAGTATCCCGGAGTACTACAGGCATTATGTACCCCATCGTCCCTGACCTCCATATATCTTCTGAGCCGAGCTCACGCACCCAGTTTCCCGTCACGCTGTAGAACCCAGTCGACATATAGAAGCAAAAAATAGTCGGAAAGCAAACAATACTACCTCAGTTCAGTCATCCAATCGATGCACAGGCTTCGCGTAGAACACCTCAAGAACATCATAAGCAAATTTCGCCACGAGAGCGATAGTCGAGCGTTCATAGATCATGGCTTTAAAGAAATCAACTGAATTGAGTTCAACCATGCGACGGCGCAGGCTTGGTGCATCTGTAAAAAGTTTCTCCAAAAACACCTCTCTCAGGGACTTCACCTCTACTGAGGCGTCACAAGCTAAGAGGGCGTGCTCTGGAGTTTCAACCTCAGATTCGCAGAACCGGCAGACGCGTCGGGAACGGTCATCTTCTCGTGTATGCAAATGATCTCCGTATCGCAAAATTTCGACGGCCAGTAGGTGGGTAGACAGCAGAAGAGAGGTAAGAGCTTCTCTATGCTTCTGTGTCTTCACCATAGAAAGATAGTGCCGTAGTCGTAGGGTTTGCGGTGCCGGAGGTTTGTCCTTTTGTGGTTCACGACGGCCTTGGATCAGATATAGCTTATCTGACGAGTCGACTTCACCCTGAATCCATTTCAACATTAACCCATCCACAGATTTTGCGTACTCCAAAATGGATTTGGACGTAGCATTAGCAAGATCAGGGCCAGGGCATGCAAACGGGAGCTTGGATGCAGCTGTCATTAAATCTTTGGCCCAAGATTTCTTCCCCATTGCGGCGAGCTTGATTGAGTTATTCAAGGCTGCGCGAGCAAAATGGGTGGGCAAAAGTTCGAGCAGGTGCTGCAGATAAATGTCTTTGGCTGATTAATTAAATAGAGGTACATGTCTTCAACCTTTCCGGTAACCTTTGGGTCTCCTGGCCTTTCCAGTGTCGAAAATCAAGTCAAAGGTCTCATCGCTGTGACGGAGGCCAACATCGAGCGCCCGACGGCACGGATACGCGAGCTCACTTCCATGCGCGAGACGGAGCGGAACGTCCTCGCGACTCTGCGGTTGATGGTCGTGCCCATTGGCAAATTGCCGACGGAATTGCTCGTAGAAATTTTCAAGCATGCGGTGCATATCCCTGCCATGGACTCAGAAGACCATGCCGTCGGCTTACAGTATTATTGTTCGGGTAACCTGTTTGAACACGAGTCGCACGTCGCGTTGCGCAAGGTTTTATGTCTTTCGCAGGTTTCTTCGTATTGGAGGCAGATCATTCATAACGCGCCGCAACTATGGGCTGAAGGCGTTGTGCCAGCCATTCGCCTCCGCAAGGATCCCACGGACCGGTATCTGGATGGACTCGAGACCTTTCTCGCCCGTTCCAACCCGTTTCCGATGACAGTCTCCTTGACTCCATCGATTTATCAAGGTCTCGCCTGGTCCGAATCTCCCAAAACTGTCGCTCGTATCGTGGCTTCGACAGCCCATCGATGGAAGAATCTCACAATCAACTTGGATTCCTTCCTCCATTTCAACGATCTTCTTCCTGCCACGTTTGAAGCCCTTGAATGCCTCTTTATCTATAATTTCTGGAATCAAACCGACCCAGTTCTCATGTTTCAATCCTCCCCTCGTCTTCGGAAGTTCTCGTATCACAACAGTTACAAAGAGGCATCGAAAATTCATTTATTCCATCTGCCGTGGTCCCAACTCACACATCTCGAGGTCGAAGAACGTTCGCTGGGACGGTGTCGTACAGCTTTGCTCCAATGCACCAATCTCGTATGGGCTAAAATTGTCACGTCCCCCCGGTGGGATTCTTCCGAGGCGGCGGCAGACTCTCCTGTCGTCACTCTCCCTTTCCTCGATCGGCTTATATTGAGCGTTAACGGACACTTCAATCCGGAAGACGTCCCCGGCGTCGAGGCTTTTCTCGTCGCGCTTACCCTTCCTTCCCTGAAAACTCTTGATTTCGACTTCGTTACTGGAATGTCTTGGCCCACGCAGATGCTCTCGGAGTTCCAGACTCGATCACCAAACATCGAGGAGATCAGCCTACACCACTGCGGTACGATTGATTCTCCCGGATTAATCGCACTCCTCCGACACAGTCCCGCTCTCAGGACCCTCAAACTCGAAAGCTGTTACCACTGCGTCGATGATAACTTTTTCGAGGCCTTTCGGTACGAGGAGGCCGACTCGGCCCCGCTGGCGCCCAAACTACAGAACATGCTTTTCAAAGGTGTGGCACTTGATTTTGAGGACGGTCCGTTCGAGGCGGCCATTCGATCCCGATGGTGGAAGGACGGCGAACGGCTACTTTCCGATGGCTCCCCTCCGCGAGTTGCACGCCTCGAAAGGGTTTTCGTCCAGCGCACTCCCAGCACTTTCGTCGAGCCAGTACTGTTCGGCGATGACATCAAAGCTCGAATGCAGGACCTTGTAGACCAGGGACTTGACATTGAATTGGTCTGATACTGCATGTCCTTTCGATTAGGCGAATCTGTGCCCTCTTCATGAATTCATTGTAAGGCACTTTTTCCTCGGTTATAAATTCACCACGCTGATTACAAGCAAAGTCCCAACATTCTGCTCCTCTTGTAATTTCTATAGCAAGTCCTATCCGAGCGTTTACAGCGGCAAGCCGCCAGTGTCCACTTGTTCTTGCACCTCAGTCACGGCGTCGTAGAGCGAAAGCATGTCAAGGTCAAGAATCCGAAAGATAGCGAGCCACAGACTTCCTATCACCAGCCTTCCGGGTCAAATCCTCGAGTTAGCATTTGGAAGAGCGAGATATAGAATGGGCAAGGCTTGCGCGCCTCTACATCAGACACAAATCGGTCCTGTACCTCGCGCTCGTTAAGATCGAATACTACCTTGATCAGGCTCCACCCACAAACCTCCTTGACTTGCGCTTCCAACACGCCGTCGTCTCCTCCCTGATCACCGCGTACAGCTTCTCCGCCTCCCGCTGATTCACCTCGTCAACGTGCCTTGCATCACCGAGCGGCGCCAGAGCAGCAGCCCCATATAAATGGTGAAGACCGGCGTGCTGCCGTTTGCCGACAGCGCCTTGTACGCGAGGGTACACGGGATGGGTTCCGACATCTACGAGGCAGTCATTCCGCACGGCCTGTGAAGATGATTGCGTAGTCCGCTGAAATATGGGATGGGTGCGAGAACGAGGACGAGTGGTCACCCACGAGCGGGAGCTGGCTGCCCTTCGGGAGAAGGTGGAATGGGAAGGAAGTCGGGTTCGCCGTGTCGACGCCATTAGGAAATTGTGCACCGCTCGGCGTTTCGTTGTTGCAGCAGAGGATGAGCGCGGGGTCGGGAGAGAAGTTGTACGCAGAGTGAGAGGCAATGGTTTCGAATTTTCCGGCCGTGGCAGGCGTGCGTCGATGACGACCTGCGCGTACCCGCGGCCCAGTATTACTACCTCTTCGATGGCGAGGTCGCGGAATCAGCCCACAAGGACGTAGTCCAGAATGTGCTCCTCATCGGGCAGGTCGGTGTGAAAGAGACGGTGCCGGGCGAGAAGTTTGAGGGCAACGGCAGGGGCGCCCCCCCAGGTGAACAGGATAATGTGTGTCTAGTACACGAACGGTGCATTGAATGATACCAATAAAACATAGAATTTTTCTTCCCATTTTGTATTCTATTGAAGGCGAGTAACGGCACAGACAGATACATTTATTCGCCTGACGGAAAAGACGTGCTAGTCAAAGCAAGGTAAGAACCAGACCCTGGTCCACAAGTTCTTGCATTCGATCTTTAATTTCATCGCTGAACTCTTCGGTCTCCCGCCGGACGAAAACGGTTTTGAGGGGTGTACCTCGCGGAGGAGAACCATCGGAAAGTATCCGTTCGCCGTCCTTCCACCACCGGGATCGAATGACCGCCTCAAACAGATCCTCCTCAAAAGCAGATCCCACATAGTCGAGGCGTATATCCTGTAGTTTCGGCGCCAGCGGAGCCGAATGGGCGTCGTCGTGTCGAAGTGCCTCGAAAAAAATATCATCGACGCAGTCGTAGCAACTTTGCAGTGTGAGGGTCCGGAGGGCGGGACTGTGTCGGAGGAGCGCGATCAATCCCTCAGAATTAATCGAACTGAAGGTCAGGGTGATTTTGTCGATGTTCGGAGATCGACTCTGGAACTCCGAAAACACCTGAGTCGTCCAAGGCGTTTCATCATCAAACTCTATATCAAGAGTTTTCAGTGAAGGAAGGGCAAGCGCGACGAGAAAAGCCTCGATGCTGTGGAGTTCTTGTGGATGGTGATCAGGGTATCCGTAAAAGTGCAGCATGAGCCGATTGAGGAAAGGGAGAGTGATGATAGGCGAGTCTGTCGCCGGGGAAGCCATATCCCACCGACAGTACATGCGGAATCTCCCCCATATGAGATTGATGCATTGCAGCAAAGCCGTACGACACCCTCCCGGCGAAAGATCCTCGACATCGAGATGCGTCAGCTGTGACCACGGCAGATGGAATAAATGAATTTTCGACGCCTCGAAATCGGTTCTCAATGTGAAGTTCCGGAGACAAGGAGAGGATTGAAACACGATGACTGGGTCGGTCTGGTTCGAGAAGTCATCAATAAAGAGACGTTCAAGAGTTTCGAACGTGGCAGGAGGAAGATCGTTGAAATGGAGGAAGGAATCCAAGTTGATATTGAGGTTCTTCCATCGCTGGGCTGACTTGGCCATGATACGAGCGATAGGTTTCGAGGACTGAAAATAGGCGGAGGTGTTTAGGGTACATGGAGTGAGGGAGACTGATATAGGAAATGGGGTGGACCGGCCGAGCATGATCTCGAGTCCGTCCAGATACTGGTCCGTCAACTCCCGACCCAAGCATATTTCCACAAAGCCTTCAGCCCACAGCTGCGGCGTGTTATGAATAATCTGCCTCCAATACGGAGAAACCTGTGAGATGCATAAACCTTGCACAGCGCAGGGCTTTCCTCTCGCTTGAAACAAGTTACCCAAAGAATACCGCGTGCCTGAGCCAGCATTGTATCTTGAGTTTATGGCGGGTGTATGCACCGCATGCTTGAAAATCTCGACGAGCAATTCTGTGGGCAGTTTGCCGACTGGCACTATCATCAGCCGGAGAGTCGCGAGGACGCTCCGTTCTCTCTCGCGCATGGAAGTCAGCTCGTGTATCTGTGCCGTCAGCCGCTCGATATTGGCCTCCGTCGCAGCGATGAGACCTTTGACTTGATTTTCGACACTGGTGAGACCAGGAGAACCAAACGTCAATGGGACGGTTGAAGACATGGGTTTCTGCTTGATATTAATGATCAAGGACGATTCCAAATCGCTGCTGACTTACTAGAACTTTACGGTGAGAGGAAAGAACGATACAAGTCACGTGGTGTGACGTTTCGCGTTTAGGTTTGAGCAGAAGTCGCGATTTGGCGGCAGCCATGTTTGTTATTCATGGATGCTATTTATTGGCTACTTATTATTATCACTGGTTTGAATAAATTGGGCACAGTGTGCCGATATCTGCCTACAAAACACTGCGCCGATCCACGGTATATCGGACGCGACAATATCGAGCTTTACAATAAGCCTGCTATCCACACCAGCCTGGGGTGACTGCGATTCAATTCTAAAGCACAAACCCTGAGGGACATTGCAGTTGAAATGAAGCTGCAAACCGACCTCACAACGACTTTTTTGTGCCTCTCAAATTCGGACAGTTGCTTCGAGTCCGGACTGTCCTCCAGATGCCGCGGATGCAATATTCCCCGACCAGTAAGCCATTCTACGGTCGAAAAAATCAGCAGTCGGATAGCCATCTTGCGCAAAGCTGCACTCACCCGATTCCCCAGATCGTCCGGAGAGTCGTCTGCCTGGCTCCACTCGACCTTTAGCCCGTTAGGCGCACTGTGCCGCATCACGCTGACCAGGCCGCAGAGCCCGTCGAAGTCGAGCGCCGTCCCGTTTAGACTCGCTTTGAGGGTGCGCGAGAAGGTGCCGTCAATTGCGCGCCGTGAGAGCTCGTCGCTCGGGGTTTCGAAGACATTGCGGATGCGCTGGATAGACCATTCTGCCAGGGAAGAGAGTAGGGTCAGGCTGGCTTGAGTATTATGGGACATGGGCAGGATTATTGCAAAGCCCGCTGGTATGGCGCAATTAATCATATTCGTGGGCCGAAACTTGTCATTCGTGGGGCTGCATGCCGTGCCCGTCGCGCCGGTTCTACGGGGTCCGCAGGCGGGCATGCCGTCCCGTTCCGTGGGCTCTTTGGCTGCATTTTTGACGGCCGTTCCCGTCAAAAACGGCCGTCGACGGGTTAACGGGTCCTGAAAACGCGCCATCAACGGTTAAATACGCCATGTAGGCCTTTTGTGAGGCATGTTCTGTGTAAAATTAAGCCCAATACCCAATTTAGGACGCATCTTATGAACTTACTTGTGAGTTTAAACTGGCGAAATGACGGTCGTCGCGTGACGGACCGTTCCCGTTCAGGTCCCGTCGAAACGACGGCCGTGCCCGTCGACGGGACAGCGCACAGCCCTAGTCATTCGGGGAACGTGCATGTACGATTCGCCGTAGATAGGTGTCGAACTGGAAAGATATTGAGCCGCACAACCGTCCTGTGCCGAGCAAGGCGACGTAGAAGCAGAGTAATCAGGAAATTTTGGGTGCGTACTCGCAGAAGATCTGCAGGACACGGTAAATTAGAGTCCAGCGTCAGATTGGATTTATGTCGGTGTTCTGTTTACAATTCGGCCAGTCAAGTTGGAACCGCCGGGAACTCGCACAAGAGCCGAAATCCGAGCAAGAGCCGACAGATGTGGACTTCAGTCAGATGGGCCGGCTCGGTAACTTTTCAAGTGGCTCGGTGTCCTTTTCAGTGGTCCAATTGGGTCCAAAGGAAGCGAGGAAACGCTGTGAGTGGTGGCAAGAAGAGAGAGGCGTGTTCCGTTTAGAGGGCGTGTTCCGTTTATGGAAGCCAACGAAGTGCCATCGCCCGCTCTTTCTCCGACCATGAACGCCCCAGGTGCAGCAAACTTTCTAGTTAATCACTTCGTCACAGAGGAGGAGGCCCGCGAAGCCAGAGAAACAATGGAGCAGAACCAGCTCCTCATGGCCAGGTCCGTAGTATTTCAAAGCTGTCATGTAAACAACAAAACGCTCATTTATTGCAGCCTCGATGCAGAGATAGCGAAAGCCCAAGCGGCTCTGAAACAACTTGTAAGCCAGAGAACGGAAGCGCAGAAGCTGCTGGAAAGCAATAGCGCGCCTTCCGACACTGAAGCTCGGGCCATCCGCGAAATCATATTTTCAAAGGAACAGCAGATGGAGCAGCTCGAGGGAGAGGTCGCAGAGACTCAGGCGGCTCTGAACTCTATGCTTGAGAGGCGTGCTCAAGTGGCCGAGGAGTCTGGGCCTTCTTCCAGTGCTCTCCACAAGTTCGACGCCGACATCGAGGGCGCACGATCAATGCTGAAAGGTCTTATAACGGAACGCGAGCAGACACACGAGACTCTCGAGGCGCACAGAGCGCTCCTCTCGCCCATCCGCCGCATTCCTCCCGAGGTCCTCGGTGAAATCTTCGTCCACTGTCTTCCCCGGGACACATTCATTGAGGCGTCCGTCACGCGTTGCCCTCTGCTGCTAACTCAAATTAGCAGCAATTGGAGAGGCGTTGCGCTTGCGACTCCTTCGCTGTGGACCTCCATCGTGATCAACCTTTCTGTGAAAAATTCGTGTCTTCCCAATCTCGCTCTCATCGAGACATGGATCGCGCGCTCCGGCTCGTGTCCTCTGTCTTTTTACATTGCAGAATCTATCCAAAAAGACTACTATGACGAGGGGATGACCACTTCCGCTACGATCCTGCAGCTATATGCGCCACATTATCATCGTTGGCAAAACATCCGGCTCGAATATCAGGACTGGAGGATTGATACATGGTTCCTCAAATTACCTCGCGACATCCCACCTCAGTCGCTCGAAAGCTTGCACCTTGCCCGAGATTTCTGGCAACCAGCTGAGTACGACCAGCTGTCGCTGATGCTCTCTGCTCCTCGTCTACGAAATTGTACCTGGATCAGCAATACTGATTTGGGAACGTTCCGTGCCCCCTTCCCTCAACTAACCATGCTCTTTCTTGAGCGTCCCGTGATGGCAGAAGATTTTATGCACATCCTCAGCGAGGGCGCAAAAATCGAGTCTTGCCAATTCTTCGTCTTGGCTTCTGCCAGTTCAAGTCTGACACGACCGACCGTCCCTTGTGTCCTCCACCATAATCTTCGTTCACTCGACTTAACCGTTGACCTATTCGGCCGCCTGTTCAACCAGCTCGAACTCCCCTGTTTGACCCACTTGTCGATGAGAGGGTTCGATATTGTTCCTCATCCCGCCCCGGTCTGGCCGCACCAGGAATTCATGTCGCTTTTGACGCGGTCCAAATGCTCTCTGGAATCCATCAGCCTCAGCGAGATGGATATCTCCCCCGACCAAATGATCGACTGCCTCCGCCACACCTCCGCCTCGCTCGAAAAGCTCATCCTCATGAACGATCGCCGGATGCGCCACACCATCATAAATGACGATGTGCTCCGGCTTCTGACCTGGACGCCCGAAACTTGGGGCTCACAGTTGAGCGCCTGCCCACACCTCTCCATGGTCAAGTTTTGGAACTGTCATTCGTCCTCTGACGGTGTCCTCGCTGATATGGTTGAATCGCGCTGGAAGGCGCGCGGTGGTGGACCAACCAAATCGCTTAACATGGCTTTCTTTATGCTTGATGCAACCCACCCCGAGGATATGAGAAGGTTGGATATGTTGAACGAGGATAGGATCGGAATAAGTATCCTACGACGCTAAATTGAAGACTTATGGTATATAACGACTTGTAATGATTGCGTTGCACAGATATTACGAGTTCCATGAAGATCGAGTTCAGTAGTTTGACCCAGCTCCGCATGTACGGTCGTTGTCCTCATGAACTCATTTACTTGCGGTTGAAGACGAAGGTGACTTGCCGATGTGGTTGAATCTTATCCTTGCGTTCTGCAACATGGGAGTATTATCTGACTTGGCTTCGGTCTCAACCTGAGGAATGAGCTTCTCCCGAGGCGAATCAAGTTGAATTGTTCCTACAATCTTCACCAATGTTCATCAGTACTTGTTTTTTTAAGAACGCTAGGATCCAGGCACTTACATTATTCAACATGCACCATTGCTGCGTTAGATGTACAATTTTATTCACAATATCTATATCCGCAGTCCTCAGCGCGCCAGGAAAGACGCGTGTACATGGGCGGGCCCACCCTGCCCTGCATGTGAACTTAAGTATGTCTGCACGGCGGAGGGGTGTAACGAGGGAAACTTGAAGGTAGGTGACGGAGGACGCGCGGAGTGCGGAGCGAGAGGAAAATATATACAAATTTGAGAGCGCCCATCTCCTCGACCGTATGGCGCCCATTCGTTTTAGCAAGGACTCCTGGAGAGATCCTTGCGACTCTGGGATGCATTAGTTTTCGGATACAACAATGCGCAGGTACGAGCACTTTTTTGTTGTAGCGTCTGTTTATAAGAGACTAGTTTTCGGAAGAGATCCTTGGTCTGTGGTACAGCAAGCCTGCCAGTCATACGCTGCAAATTGAATGAGTCCATGGAGATTAACTAACAAGAGCTGAATATGTACTCACTCGCTCACTGGATTTGAACATGGAAACCAGGGAAATAGTCCCTCCGGCACACCACCAACACCCCGGGAAACGTGACTTATTACGGAATGTACGGGATCCAACCCCTTGCAACACACGCACTGAGTCGCTCCCGAAAAGACGTGATTTTGCGCCTTTGAGTCATCTTGAATCTTGAATCTCACCACCATGTATCCCACCGCCCAAGAAAACGCGATAATTCTCGAAGCAGAAAAAGTCATGAAAGACGCGATGGCGAAATACGATCCATCCCATGACGCGTTCCATGGTGCTTTCACGCGTCTTCGGCGGTGACGACGTGCCCAACTGATGGAAATATAGTTCAACGCGTCCGTAGAACGGCCCTTGCGCTTGCAAATGCCATATCTCCCAAACCGGATCTTCTTGTCGTAGAGCTCGGTATGTTCCCGTGAAGCTTCGCATTTTTTTTTCACGCCACTGATGGGCCACTGACGCACACAGCTGCCCTTTTGCACGACGTTCTCGACAAGAAGTATGTGCCAGCTGAACAAGCCGCCGATCCTTACGGCTTTTTCCTCCCATTTTTCACGTCCATGGCCGCGAAACACGACCTCGATCTTATCGCAGATGGTCGGGCGCGTCAGATCGCGCAGATTGTAGACAACGTCTCGTGGACCACAGAAACCAAACTCCGTAAAAGCAATCTCTGGAGTGAATGGCATGACAATTGCGCGGAATTACATTGTGCGCTTTTGACGACAATCCGATTTGATGCTGACTTGCGGGTGGTCAGGCGTACAGGACGCGGATAGGTTGGATGCTATCGGAGCATTTGGTAAGTCGTTTCAATGCCGCGAGTACCGGTACCAGATGGTTAAGATTTTTTTTCGCCCCAAAAGGGATTCTGCGTTGTGCAGCCTATAGCGCCGCGGTAAACCGGTGAACCATCTTACGAATTCATTTCATTGGAGGATACCTGATGATAGTCAGTCCTCTTTATATCCCCGCTGATGAACCCAAAGTCGAAGAATCGGCGATTCAACACTTCCACAACAAACTAGTCCTAATCCGGGACAGACTTAAAACTTCCCCTGGGAAAGCGCTGGGTGAGAAGAGGCATAGCGTTGTAAGTTTAAATTTTCATTTCCCATTTGTTTATTATCTTGACTGATGATCCCGTGTCAGCTCATAGCTTTCATTGCGTCCGTGGAGGAAGAGTACAACCCCATTCTGCTGGTAGAGGACCCTGAGCGGTAGATAAAAAACTTGGCATGTATCCATGTGGGTCCTTCCGAAAACGGCCCGGTTCTTATTATCCTTACTGTGACCGGTGTAGTTTCCACGGAATAAAATATACATTTTTACAGTTAGAGTATCTCACGACTGAATTCGGCTACTAGAATTCGGAGATATCGAACTGGTAGAAGGATTGCTGGCGCAAGAACCCAATCAACGAGACGGTTTTTTCTCTAAGGAAGTACTCACTTTATAAAGACTCATGACCTTCACGACCCAAGCTTCTAGGTGGTATATTTTTTTGCTTCCAATGCGCATTCGAACCTCCTGCAAAAACAAGACGTTGAAAAAAATGATTCGCAGAGAAGGTAGGGATATACATAGAATGCAGCCCAATGCATGATCTCCGCTTTCAATGTTTCGTCGACTTGACTGACGACGGCCTCCGCAACGGTCTTGATCAAATTTAGTGCGTAGTTGAATCCACAGGCGTGAAACCAACCTTGAGAATGACCGTTGGAGGGATGCAATGACTCAATAGTTCGTAGAATTTAGTCCGAATCTCCATCACTCGGGCAGGTGTTTGCTCAGTAACAATTAACACGGCGACTTTTTGGCAGTATGTTTCCCAATCGGGCTTGGCGATGGTTAACGGGCCAGAAAGATCGGGCCTGGAGGCAAAAATGAGTAGGTCCTTTGAAATCGAGGAGGCCTACAACTCACGATTGCATCTTGAGTGCCTCCAAGACAAGAATGGCCTTGCGAAGATTGCCTCCGGAATCGTTGATGATTTCCTGTGCTGCTTCGGGCGGAAGGTCGAAGTACGCTCGCTTCGCGACGTACGACAGCACTGTCTGCATCTGAAATGGAGAAGTTAAAGCAATTCCTGTGAAACGGCGTCATTGCCAACCTCGCTGTCGCTTGGTGCGGCAACACGCATAAGTAAGCATCGACTTTTAATCGGGGCGATTAGTCGACTTGTACTGTTCGCGCATAAGATAATTCGCATATTCGACATGTATTTCTCCATCGTACGACGCAAGGCCGCTTGCGCGTCGCGCGAAAGGGAATCGGCCTCGTTGATTATGACCACTGTCGGTAATTCACACGGGATTCAACAAAAGATTCAAATAGCCGACCTTTGAATCTCTGTTTAGCATTGAGATCGACTTGTTGGGTCTGGGCGATTTCCTTGAGGAGTTCTTGGATCACCACCCGATCGTAATTACCAGCCTCACTGGATAATTGAGCTCAGAAGGAGAATAGGAAGACCAAATTTCACACACACCTAGGAGTGATCTCGAGGTGAAAGTTGCTTTGCACGATATTCACTTCTATCTTTCGCTTTGAAGGAGAAAGGAATACACGTTGGTCGATTTTGAGCTGGAGTAAAATCTCAGCAACATTCGCGTGAGGAACAGCAGGGCAGACCTTTTCTACACCGGGCCCAAACAGTTGCTTCAGTGTACAAGTGATACGCGTCTTTTTCCCGGCACCAGAAGGACCATAAAAAAGCATATGCGGAAAGTCGCCAGATGCCGCCTAAAACATAATTCGCGTCATCCATCGAGTTCCAGGAGTTGATAGCTAACGAACGAGTGACTTTAATCTTGCAGAGAGACCTTGGTGGTAATGCAGGTCATCCAGCGCTCTTGGACGAAACTTCGGGATGCCCAGAGTCAGTCCTGAAGGGAGCCCAGATGAGAACATGCCAACCTTATCAACCCAGAGAGACATTGCGCCGTGTTTTTAGAGCGTAGACGAAGATAGCGGTCAGTGGCAAGCTGGTGGACTTGAGGTGGTGGTGGAAGACGCGTAGTGTGACTGTGACGGTCGCGTTTGTGGAGTCGGCATGTTCCGTCGCCGGACTTGGTCCAAAACCTCACGCAGCCATCTGGTGGTTTCCGATTTCTTGCTTGCCTTCCGTACACCTTGCAGGATGCCAAGCCGGTCCATCCATTGATATCTGTGTTGATATATCTCGCTAATTTTCCAAATTGAGAAGGAAGAAAAACCGGGTAAACTCGAAAGATTGGGAGGTATTCTCTGATGAAGAATAAGGCCTTAGGAACCCTTGAACGTCGACGTCTTCGAAGGCGGGCCGGGTGTGGTTCTTGGTGTGTGCGAATGTCTGCCTTTCTATGTTTGATCTGTGTTTAATCTCGCTAAACCGTGACACAGCGATTCCTCGGCGCCTCTAACGTATCGCCGACCCAAAATAAACATGGTTCCATGGAAATGATGACCCGGATATGCGCTCCAACAGTCAGCGCCGTTCTATCCCTAAATGTCCACGCTATGCCAATTGGCTGGACTGGAGCCTGGGATACAACTTGAACCGACGGTTTATCAAAACAACAACAACTCTTTCGCATCTTCCCTTTCCTCAATTCTTCGATTTTTTTGGTCCATGGCCACCAAGAGGATCCTTTCCAAATCTCCGAGTGTCCGACGAAATTCCTGGCGCCTGCCGAGTTATATATCTGTTTCAAGCATATGGGACCTGAGAAACAACCTCACAGACGAGGTAGTTAGACTCTCTGCCCCCTCTAATGTCCCAAAATTTTACACGACCCACTATAGCAGGAGAGGGGATTTAAGCGGCTGTTCAACTTGACCAACCGAAGATCCTTTAAAAATACCAAAGACGGTTCTGAGCCCGTGTGGGCCCCTGAATTGTTTGTGAACCTCCCTCACTCTCTCACACTTCCCACTGACTGTTAATATACCAGCGAGGCCGCACTGCTTCAAGGTATTCCGATTCAACTTTGCATTTCGCAGTTGAACCACAGTGTTGAAACAGGCTTGCACAATTATACGTTACTATACGGCGAGGAGGAACGCGCCCGGGGCCTCAGCAGGGGTCTCTATCGAAATATATTTATCTCCAACTTCATCCTTGAAACAACGAACAAAATTCGGACTCCAAAGCAAGTGTCCAGTCGCCTCCAACAGCTGCGAGGAACCACGACGGACGAGGACGGTGATTTCACCTTATTTTTGTCATTTGCATTGTCCTGATTTCCAAAAGTCCTGCGATTAATCAACCGTCTTCCTATCAAAGAACGAACAGCATATGTATTTGTCCCGCCGGACACACACCCTCAGCTTATGGTGGACGAAGGATCCAGCAGCTTGAATAGCCAAATTTTCATTGCCGTCAAGTCGCACAGCGCCCGTTATCCATCGTTGGCCCCGGAAATTTTTTTGCAGTCGCCACCTCAAGACATTCGACTTCGAACACTTGCAGAATGGCAGCCATACACAAATATGACTCACGGAATGGACCGCACCCTCGTTCTCCTGTCCCCGGTGACTCTCACATTGTATTCAACGTTCGAACTTTTCAGAGACAATATGAGCTTCTCTATCTCGGCGAGCACGCTTGTTCCCGACGGGATCTGCAATGGCCAATTTCGATACCTTACCTCCTTCCCCGATGATCTTTGGCAAGAGCTCTCAGACCACCGCTCGCATGACGATCGTAAGTCCATCTTTTCTGGTCTTACAGTGTCTGATCTGCCGTCGTCGACAGAATGCACCAAGTGGTCCATCTTGCAACTGGTATTTCGTGCGAAGAGCGAGATGGTACGGGGCATTGCGTGGGGGAATCCTCTCGTCGAAATTCGCTACAATTTTGAACCCCCTGGTTTGGAAGTCCAGCGCTCATCTGCGAAGTTACAAAAGGTGGTGTCGCTTTGAACCAGACTATCACCGATTTCTCATCTTTTCCAGGATTGTTTTCGCAACACGACTTGTCCTCCACCTCCACCTCCGCCGCCGAGCCTGGCACAGTCCATGAGTTACCGCGAAGCATCTTTGTTGAAGTTGGAAGAGGAATTCTATTCAAATGCAGGAACGTTCAACAAGGTACATAAATTCAAATTCAACCCTATTCTATTCTGTATCTAATCCCATGCTAGGGAAGCGCAGTTCCGGTGGACTTTGGGGCAGCGTTGGAGGGGCCATTTTCTTGCACCGGGATGTTCTATCCGGTGGGAAAACCTTAATATCTTCTCCTTCGTAATCTCATCGGATTTCAGCCCAACATTGCTTCAGCCAAGCACAGCGCTCCGGAAATGGAGCACCCGTCAAATTTGTATGAAGAATCCAATCAAGATTTCTTTTGCGATGCCAGCGTTCGATCCAGCTCTGAACCGCCGTCATTCGGCGAATGGAACAATTTATCTGCAAACTCCGAGACAATTGGATACCAAGTGCGTGAACCGGCACAGGACAACGGCGCCGTACTTACTTCCGCACGTAGGGCAATTCGTTCTTCGCAATAGTAGGCGGTGAATTTGGTTCCAGCCAGCGTTGCTTGCTAACCTCACTCGAGATCCATAACGGCGTAGTCGGCACGCCAATGGGCCCTCAAGCACCTGTGCGTCACGCTGCATATTCGATCACCGGGGAGTTCATGGGGTATTATCCCATTCACGACTACTAGTTACCGTGCGTACAGTGACGATAACGAGATGTCTTGGACCTATTTTACCTTGACTGAATTGTCTGCATTTCTTAAGGATGTGCATTGTCCAGCTCCACCACAATTGAACTTGACAACTTGTGATACAACGCCTCTATGCAACGAAAAATGATCTGCCAATACCGTTCGTCAAGACCTCAACAAGACTCAAGGGCAACGCCATCAACATGACCCCCCCAACATGACCCCCTCAGCAAGTTCAACGCCGCTAATCCCTGTCTGACTTCAGTTTGTGTGCTCCTCAAGGGTTACTCAACTTTTGAATTTCCGATCACTCCCCACGCCGGACACGGGCTCCGACCTGTCTTCAATAACCGTTGTCCACAGTCCGATCTCGTTGAAGCTCGTGTTCGCGCTTGCGGTCGAGAGCACTGGAAGAAAACGTGCGCAGGCATCCACCCCTCGAGCCGGATCGACCCTGCGAACTATGTCTCAATTATCGCGGTGTACCCGCGGTGTTCTACTGTGTCTGTTGGGGCTCGCTGTCGTGGGCGCCCGCAGGCGAGTTGGCGTCGAATCATCACCCATCCCCGCTATGTCGATCGCTATTGACGTTAACCAGTGCGTGTCCTCGTGTTTAGAATTATTGTTATTCGTAACGAGTGCCCTAATATTGTCGGTTTATTATGCAGGCGCATCTCCTTCATGAAGTCCAAACTAATATCAATGATACTGGACCAAGAGCAAGGAACCTTTCTTCTTCGGCGTCTGCTGCCTCGGGATAGTATTGAAAGAGATGTTGATGGCGGTTCAGGATACGTGTTTTAGCGAGAAAGACGGCGCCTATTGAGAAGCCAAGGCGCGAACGATAGCGATGCCGATTCGGAGGAGAAGAGGGGACGCGATGTTAAGGAAGGTGCGGACACGAAGCTTGGAATCAGAGTGGAAAGGACGGTTGAGGAGGCGGATGTTGAGCAATAGGCATTGATGAGAAACGATGGACGAAGACGCAATTTATGCCATTATTTTGTACATATTCCTACATTGACATGTGGACCATATCCGACGGCGAGAGGCGTTAGAATGCTTTGGTGCACGATAGGAAGGTTTGGGAACCCGGTGGGCTTGGGGGTCTGAGGTCGGGGTGTAAGTATGGAATATTCTGTAGGTTTTGCCAATGATTAGCTCGTACTATATTCAAGCCGATAAACCGGACCTGCAAAGGAAGGAGCGACGCGGTCCTGAATAACAAGGGCCACTTCGACGGTAAACCCCGTCACGCTGCGGGGGTGGTTCGGATGGAGGTCGATTGCGCATCGACACTGAGGACAAGGAAAAATATCCTTGGTACCCTTGGTGATCATGGGCTTTTTGGTTGGGTGATTTTGAAGGCCGTACGTGTCGGGCGACACAGGGAACTCGGAGGTATTATTTCAACTATCCCATCCTAAAATATTTGAGGCCGAGAGGATCTGGCACGAAAAACAGAATGCTCACTAAATGGCTTGTTATTTTGCTTGCGACGGGACGATTTTCGCCTTGCGGCGCACTTCAATCGATGAAATGGCGGAACTTAAGCGTGATGTCATCACGGCTAGGCCGAAAGGCCGCTGCCAAGTCTTGACACACATACACAAATTGTGGTTCAACTTTCTGTCGAGCCATATTATTGGTAGGCTGCACAACCTCGCGGGAGAAGCTCCACTTGGTCTTGTGAACAATCTAAGTTCCATGCGCCGTTAGGTCGTGTCGAAGCACCCAGGCTGTCAACTCCTGCAGGACCAGAAGAGTCCGCATCGACACAGAAGCCTTCCCGTTCTGACATTTAATTATGCAGCTCTTCTTCAAAATATGCTCTTCTTCTCCGGGTTGAAATGGAGGCATCGGCAAATACTGTGCAGGGTTGAAGCCAGGAAGTGTAGATACCATCAACGTTTTAAGGCCACATCACGAATTACCTCTGGCAACAGCGGGTAACCGACGCACGGCCATGAGAGAATTCGCGGAATCAATTATCAGTCGACGCGCATGACAAGTCGGTACCTTAGCGTTCGTGTTGCGGTTTCTAGAAATCAGTGCCCTGCCCGTCAGGATCCAAAAACCATGCTCGCAAGATAGCTAGATCCAAATGGAATCTTCCATTTTAGTACTCCAAACTGTCCCGAATGTCAGAAGACCCGGGCTCTGGTGCTAACCTGCTTTTAGGAACAGACTCTGATCATGCGGAGCTCCGTGTTGGCCGCTACGGACAAAATTACCGATAAGACGCGACAAAGGAGCGACCGGATTCAACAACCGGAGATCGGTTACTGTGGAAAATATTCGAATCCTGCAAGGGTCAGAATTCGACAAGTGTAATCCCGTCTGCCTTGAAAAAATTTGAAGCAACGGCAGAGACCTGACATCCCATCTCCGTACGGAGTAACTTGATTAAAAAAAATTATATTGACAGAAAATGAGTGTGTTGATACAGGTAACAGTCGGGCAAGGTTGTTCAGATCCCTAAACGAAAGTAAACGCGCGAACAGTACCAATAAGTGAGATACACATCGATTGGAATTCAGGGAGGACCCACGCCTTCGGAGGCGCTGACCTGGTGCGTGCACTTTGTGGTCGTCACTCCTTAGGGAAGAGGGCGTCGACGACCGCCGCGTAGTGAAATCGTAGTGGTCTGGGGATGGAGTAGAGATGTCATTCGTCCGGTGGTCGAATTGGCATAGCCCGTGCTGGGTCCTGAGCACATGGGTGAAGGATGGCCTGCGCGCGACCTCACCTCACAAGTTGTTCACAATAACAACGTTCCTGAGTGTGCTCTCGCCGCACAATGGCCTGAACGTCGTGAAATTGCGCATTGAGATGTCGCCAGATGCGGTATGATGCCAGCCAGTTTATTCCCGCTCTTGTAGCTGAAGAATCGGGCGGCGGTGAGCAATGAATGGCTGACTCCGTACGAGACGCACGCTACCGCCTAGACTGACGTTACCTGGGGAATATTTTTGTTCAGCTCGCATTTTAGTTCGATGCTACAGCTTGCGAGAGGCCGCGAGTGCAAACCGTGTTGAAACAGCGCTGCTACCATGCGAAGTGGAATGACTGTATTATTGCTTGATCATCTGGATATGAGTTTATAACCTTAGGAATCCAGACGACCGAGAACAAACCTAGTCCTCGCCATTAAACCGATATCCTCGTTTATACATGACGGCAGCCGCCATGAAATATTCTCGTTTCGTGGCGTCAAGGTGGGGTGTCTTCGTTAAGTAGATAGAAAGGACGATATCTATACTGTAGTGCATTTTAGACGTACCAGAGCACCTGGTTTACGATGCCCTTGGGCGCTAGCCACGTTACCGCGTCCAGGCTTCAGAAGATAAATCCAAACCGGTGGAGCACTCAGATCGGCGTCCAGCGGTAGGCAAGCGGGCAGAGAAATCGGGGGGTAGGCTTGGATTTTCAAACTTCGACAGAATTGTCCACAGTTTGTTATTTTCTTGTTCTTGTGAGTCTGCCAATCATTAGGTCGTTGTTTAATGTATGTACCGAGGGCTTAATATCCCTGCGGTCGGACTCGGGGATTCGACAATCGGTAGAGACCTGCGATTCGAATCTCCAGCCTAGATCTGGCAGAACGACCTGAGTCAGCTCACTGAATATACAACTTGCTGTCCCACCATGCTAATAGTGAATTCAAAGTTGAACGACATCTTCATGATGGTTTTGCCAAGAGATCAAGTTTGATCGGAACGGGGATGTCCGATGCTGTGCAACTCATCAACTCGAAATCGAAATCTCGAGCACTATGAACGCTTGATAGCGAACCATCGACAAGAAAACGGAGGTCACATCCGACGATAAGCGAATCTCGGAGACTGGGGCTAGTAATCGGCACCAATTGTTCAACTTTGGTTGAACTTTGTTTGGAAGTTCAACTTCAACATTTGTTCAACATAAATCCCTCAAGAACCAAGGCCAGTTAAATACCGAAAGCGACGGTCCCCTAGACAATTTAAGGTTGCCTTTCGCGACAAGCATGAATATTGGGACACACAGGAAATATTTACTCGACTGAAAAAAGCCGGAATTTATCAGTGGCCAAGGATGGCCATGGGCTGGTAAGGTTCCTCCAAATATTTGATCTCATCCTCCGTCAACTTGATGTGAGTTGCGGCTGCATTGGGTGTATCTCAGTACGAGTCTTCATCAATAACCATCGGATATGCTTACCGATGGCTTCGGCCAAATTAGCGAGCGAGGTTGTGCCGACAATAGGAGCCGAGACGCCTTCAAAAAAATTAATACCTGTGCATTTGGAAAAAGGTCGATGCGCACCCTCCTTGCTTAAGGACCAGGCGACGGACACTTGAGCCATGGTGATGCCCCGCTTCTTCGCAATTTCTTCGACTCTACAGAGTAAAACAGTTTAACTGACACAAAGATCCGGAAAGTGCAGAATACATGCCTTTTAACGATCGTCTTGTTGGCTTCGGATCCTGTGTACACGCTGGGAGGCATTTTGATCATATGGGCATGAGTTACTTGCAACCGTCATCGTTGTCCGAATGAACGGACATATCAGAATCAGAACGCGCTGTCTCGGTCTGCTTTTCAAGTGGGCGGGTGAGTGCCCCTCGGGCAAGAGGTGACCAAGGAATCGCTCCAACACCGAAGTGCTATAGAATATCGGGTCAGAATCCATTATAGTTGTTTCGAAATTAATCCCTGCCTTCAACGTCGGAAACATCTCACGCTCTTCCTCCCTGTAAATCAGATTGTGATGGTTTTGCATAGATATAAACGGAGTCAGGTTATTGGCAATGGCATAACCTGTAATATGTTTGGTGAGCCGGGGATCTAAAACTCTCGAGAAGTAAATAAATACTTTGCATAATATGAACTAGCCACGATAGGTCAGTATTCTATGGGTGGTAATTGCAAGTCCTTACATTGCCAAGCGTGACAGGAGGACATCCCAATATAACGAACATATCCAGCCTTGACCACGTCATGAAGAGCATGCATCTAATCACAGCTGCAAGACAAGAATTGGCAAAAAAGGAGGAAACAACGTACAGTTTCCTCGATAGGCGTGTTGGGATCGAAACGGTGGCCTGGGACCGAGGTGAGAAAAAGCTCGTAAAACGGATAAAGAGGAATCACATTGTAGGAGATCAATGTAATCGAGCTGCAGGCGCCGCAGACTATGTTTCACAGAGTCAAAGATGTGCTTTTCAGACCGTCAGTTGAAATTTTGAAATTGGAGGGGGGAAAAGACCTTGCGACTCAATCCATATTGGTTGGCGTAGCCATCTGAATCAAGAGTAGCCGTTTCGTACAGTAACTTGGATGGATCCCGCGAGAGTGGAAAGAATACTTTGGTCATAACGACGATCTCATCTCGCGGAAGCTGGTGCTGCTTGATTGTCCGACCCAGAATCTCCTCCGAAACTCCACTGGAGTATGTCTAGTTATAGTTTCAATAAACTGATTGCATGCAATGCATGGGACTGACGTCTTTTTTGGATGTAGCGAGGCCCTCGCAGATATCCTGCTTCCGGTTGGGAGGGCGATCAATAGTTCCATCCTGATTCATCACTAATTTCTGTCGGTGGGCGGGTTCTGTTCTTCCATAAGTTGTCAGCAGCGAGGAAGAAAAATGCTTGATTTGCCCAGAATATAGTAGAGCAAAGCAGAGAATACACTTGGAGAGAAATTGAGTCGGGCGCGCCAGAAGCCGCTTGATGCATAAACGTATACTACAAGCTCTCCAAAGGATTTCATCGAGAGGTTCTTCAGGTGAAAATAATTAAGCGCACCTCAATATCTAAACGGCTGACTGGAACGGAAATTACTCAGCAGCCTTCTTCCAAGATCAAATTTCAGACGACACACCCGCCAATGTTGCTAGCTTGACAGCAGTACGTACCACCAAAGACACCGGTAAAGAGCAAGTGAAGTTTGCTTTCTGGCTGTCCGGCACTGTGTTTGGGGACAATCCTTGCCCAAATCTGTTCTTTCGGAAGCTTACTTTGCGGCCGAGTGAAACTGAATTCGCCCACCAATACTGTATCATTGGCGTCGCGACTCGCAGTGGCCCGGGATGTGGTTGGCGAAAAGGTTGAATGATCGGCTTGGTAAATTCCGATGCTGTGCATGATCGCATCAAAATCCTTTTCCCCTCAAAATCTCAAGACAGGCGGATATGCTCTGCGCACGGGCCGAGTTGAAGCACTCCCTGAGTCGCACATACGCGGCTTGCTTTTTTACTCAGCAAACCCCTCAAAAAGGGGATCGGGGCATTCAAATTATTTTCCCTACGCTTTCAATTTTTCTTAGCTTCTTTACTTAGCTGTGGTCGGAATGTCGGGGGGGGGGGGGGGGCCATCGATTCCTCGGTTGCGGCTAAACTCTTTGCCGCTCAGGCCAGCACACGGCCCAACATACCCCCAATGCACACTCAACCCCGTAACAGGACTACGAGTTGTCCCCCGTTTTTATGCAAAACTGGGACATCTCAGATGAATACGGGAATTCTGACAAGGCATGCGAGTGGGAGAAGGACTGGGATGATGTCCAAAAAGTCTGCAAAGTCTACGATATTCCTTGCAAAATGGTGATTCATTTTGGTCTGCGGTGTAAATAGATTAATATTGACCTCGCAGATTGATCTCTCCAAAGAATATTGGAATCGTGTCTTTGAACCTTCCCTGAGACAGTGGGAAGACGGAATTACCCCGAATCCCGACGTTTGGTGTAACAGGTGGTAGTTCTCTAATTTATTACTGCGCTCCGCTGACTTTCGGCAGAGAGATCAAGTTTGGGGCTCTCCTCGAGCATCTGCCTTACCAGGACACGGAGAAGCCTCCGTGGCTCGCAACCGGTCAGTCTCGTCGTCGTCGTTGTCTCACCATATCTGATATATAACTCGACTTTTACGCGGTGTGGACGGAGTAAAAGACCAATCTTATTATCTTTCTTCCATCACACAGAAGGGTCTTTCTAGGGCGCTCTTTCCAATCGGCGACCTCACGAAGCCTGACGTGTGGAGGCTTGCCCAGGATGGTGAGATGCCGACCAGCGTGTTAGAACGTGAGGGGAGTATGGGGCTCTGTTTCATCGGTGAGAAGAAGCGACCCAACTTCAAGGGGTTCATCTGTGCGCGTTTGGCCCTTATGCACGCGGTCTCCTGAATCTGATCTCGTGCCAGCGTCGTACATCAGCCCGTCTCCTGGCCCGGTCAAGATGTTATCGACTGGGAAGACCGTTTCCGAACATAATGGCCTCTGGAGTTTGACCATCGGCGGATCAGGTTGCGGGGAATGCCCGAAAAGATGTACATATGTAGCGCAAAAGGATATACCAACCAATACGATTTACGTCGCTCACTTTTCCCTCAGTGGCGTCGCTCATGAACAACTTAGAGATCCCTCGCTATACTGCCGTAGTGTCTGAGCAAGCGATTTCTCCTGGATCTGGGCAGACTCTCCCCTGATCGGACTTTCTAGCGGCGTACAGCTGTCTGTGCAGATTCAACATCGAATGCCGCCTGTACTCTGCACCGTAAGTACTAGTAAAAGCGTAGTGAAAGTAATACTGCAAAGGAGAACCGTCGTCACTTTCGTGCCATGTCAGGATTTTCAACCAATTTTCCAAGAGTCCGGTCACAGTGTGAAGCTCGATACGGTTTTTCTAGAACAGCCCGAAAAGGATGGCTACGATCTTATTTCCAATTCACTTTGAGTGCGTTTGTCCCAATTTGAAAAGACGTCAAAAAAAAAAAAATTCTTGGTGTTGTGGAACGCGGAAAGGCAGAGCCGTGTGGCTAGGGCTGCTGCTTGCTGGGTCGGGGCGCCGGAGAGATTGCCTTGCAGTAAAACTGCAAGCCCCTTTAAGCGAGATCAACCATTGATGCTATCCTCGATGTCATCAACAGTCTTGTCCCCAACGACTACCGCCGAACTATTTCACCTTGACTTCAGTCAGTTATCCAGCGAAAGCTCAAGCATGCCCACCGTGAAGCTCGATATGATGAATAATCAGCGCTGGAACGGTATGAATGGCAGGGAGACATTGCTTTTCGGTTCGTACGCGTGAACTCCTCGGAACGTTTGGTTTCAGCGGTCTTGGAAACTGGAGTGAATGCCTATTCCGCCTGAAGGCCCGATATCCGAGGTAAACGTAAACCGGGGCCGTGGGGACGGAAAATCCGACTGCCTCGGCGGCCAACCTCGACTTCTCACTTTCCATTTTTCGACTAACATAGACCAACACTAACAGCAAGGATTTATGATGATTCTGGGGCTCTGCACGTGTCTTAAAGCTCAAATGAGGGCTTATTCCCTGTCCTATATCTTCAGAATGGTAATAGTTCCTGCAGTTCAAGTTGATGAATTGGTGAATTTTCTTAGATAACAAAACACCAAATGACACCGATAAATACGGTCAGATGAAAACCGATCGTTTCGTATACCTCGGAGTTTCCGCAGCCAATCAGGATGTCTCGACCTCATTCAACACATACATTTGGAGGTTAGCGACCGGCTTATCATAGGGTCGTGGAGACTCCTAGTTTGGCGCATTTTCTCTTCTTAAATATAGAGCACGGTGGAACTAGTTACCCAATGGGCTGACAGGATCAACGTTCTTAGGGCTATATGAACCACCAACCTCATTTAGCTGTCCTATTTAATCCCGGTCCGCACGTAACATAGGGAAACCTCAGCCAACTTCTCCGATGGGCTCCAGCATCGACTCTGTGGATAAAGAACACCAGATTACTGTCGATGACGCCAAAGAGTTGGCCATTGAGACAGTCAATGCGTAGGTTGCCTTCCTCCTTATTGTATCTGTATTCCTCTGAAAGCCTTGCCCTAGAACGGAAAAGTATACGCAAGCGGACTTTGACCGCATTCTGAAGAAGCAAGACAGTGCAAGTAATTCATTGATCTTTGGTATCGTTAGTGGTTTGCCTATGGGATTCAGCTAGTCGACAAGACCGGAATTTCGACTCAGGCGACCTTCGGCATCATCACCGATACACATATGAAGGGAAATGACTACGCATGGCTTACCACCATTTTCTTCATTTTCGTTCGTATTCTTGTCCTTCCTTGGTCGGCTTGCAAAATTGAACTCATTAAACAGTTCCTCCTGGGCGAAATTGTGTGTTTATATATCAAGAACTAGGCTTTCAGGAAATAATTTATTTCATCGTAGCCTGGAAATTGGGTCATGCAAAGATTTTCAGTTGGAAGACTCTCGCTATAACCATGTTCTGCTGGGGTAGTGAGTTGCATATTTCTACCTCAAAAGCTCCACTGAATTAAATATTAAAGCCATCGTATTCTGTACCGGTAAGCGTGTCCTTGATAACGGAATGCGGCCGAATACTGACATATAATCACAGCCGCGGCTCGGAACTGGAGTGACCTCATGATACTACGTGCCTTTCAGGGTGAAAATACATCCCCCTTAATAAATGCCATGATGGTTGATCACTAATATGACTGTCCTTAGGATTTGCTGAGAGCATCGGCAACCCGGCTTTTTTGCTTATCACGGGTCTGTCCTACCGCAAGGAAGAGCATGCTCTTCGTGTTCTGATTTGGGGTGACCTTTGATTGAATCGCAGCTGAGCCAGTACTAAAACTAACACAGGCACTGGTCAGCAACCTCTTGACAGTTGAACCAGTCGGGAGCTGACCTATATATTCATAGCGGGCTACGGATTTTCCGCCGTGGTCGCTTTAATTAACTATGGTATTGGACGGGCCGCACAGGCTGAACCTGGCGGGCTCGCCGCATGGAAAGGGATGAGTTTGTTCCTTGGTAATCAAGACCTCTGTCTGAATACGGGATCGCAAATATACCCTTCGCACAGGTGCTATGACCATTCTCCTCTCCATCATTTGTTTCTTCTTCTTGGGAACCCCTCGGGAAGTCTCCTGGCTTTCTGCTGGGGAAAAAAGAATACAGGCTGCACGAGTCGCTCACAACCACACCGGTTCCGATGCCCAAAAGCGAGCGTATGTATTCTTTTGACGCTGTTGTCCACGTGCGTAATACTTTGTCTTGTTAGAGAGTGGAAGTGGTCTCAGGTGACTGAGGCATTCATGGATCCCCAGTTCGTACCAGCGTCTTTCGATTGTTGGCTGATACTTATTCCTCTATTCGAAGACTTTACTTCTTCTTCTTCGTAACCGTTTCCAACGGTTGGTAACCCACATTTAAAATGCCGTCGATTCTGAAATTCCTCCCCAACCAGCTATTCCAACCGGTGGTATCAAGTGCGTGTCTCACGGCGACCATAATGCTGTTTTTGCTTAACTTATCAATCCCGCCAGCACCTTCGGCAACCTCAATTATGTCGGTCTTGGCTTCACTGCCCTCGATACCCTTGTCAAAGGAACACTTCCTCAGAGTGGTTCGTTTCGTGAGTTTGGTAAATACCAAAGTGCTCAACTATTACTCCTCAGTTCTTGGTGTTTGTTGGTTCGTTCTCGCCGGATATGTGCTTTCCAAATTTAAACATATGCGCTGTGAGTACATATATCCCTGCCGAACCAGCTCTCGTCTTAATTAATTATCGTAGTTTATTGGATAATGCTCTCTATTATTCCCGCATTCGTCGGGATGCTGGTTCTGTAAGGTGCCAGCTGCTTGAGCTCATCTGATACTGACATATCACCAGCTCTCTTGTTCCAACCACAAAACAGAACCTCTGGCCGAAATGGGGAGCCTTTTTTATTACCGTCTGTCGCTGTTTTCTATATTTACCGTTCTAAGCTGAATTTTCTTTGCATTTAGGTAACAGGCCAGATTTGTGGAGCCCGTGAGTACTCCCTCGCAATAATTAATGTACAACCGCCGAAATAGATGCCCGACAGTCGTTTGGAGCATGCTCAGCACAAATGTCGCGGGGAGAACCAAGAAGAGCGTCATCTCCGTTGTTATTTTCACCGCCGTGCGCCGACCCTTCCTTCCTCTAGACGGCTTGACGACTGATTTGCCTTCAGTACTGCTTCGGTAATGCTATCGGTGCTCAAGTCTTCCAAGCCAAGTGGGCGCTCCGGTACCGTCCCAGCACGATCATTCTATCGATCATGTTTGCTCTCGAGTTCGTGCTCATGGCTGTATGGCGTGTATACTGTAAGATATCCAATGTGGTTGAAGTTGAAATCCGGCTGAAAATTTTGTCTTCAGATATCACGATCAACCGGCGCCGTGCCGCGAAATTGGATGCTCGCGGGGTCTCCACTGAAGAACGAGTCCGGCTCGGATCCCTCAAAGGAGAGACGGATGTAACTGATCTTCGTAAGTGGATCGTGGATCAATAATAACGACGAGTCATCCTAAATTCTTTTCCAGGCAATGAATATTTTGTATACGATTACTAGCATGTTATTGTTCATGATTTCATAAATTTGGATCTGCGGGCTGCTAATTTGGTAAAATAACGGGGATGCAACTGTGGGAATACTAAAGGAAGCAAGCCGCTTTCGGCTGATGCTCGATGTCATCATTTCGTCCTCTTTTCTTTTGGTTGAACTTCGCAACCTAATCGAGGCCAGCGAAAATAGGGGACCTCGATATGCGCAACGATTTCTGGCTCAGTAACACTTATGGTCTCTCTCTTTTGACTTTTGACATGTTCGAGGTTGGCAAATTAGCCCCAAGGTCTTGCAGCCACACGGCAGTGTACGTTCCTCAATGTACCTTGCGTTGCCACACAACTGTAAGTACATACAGGGTCGACGGACAATACGACTCGTAGGGTCGACGGGCACTTATATAGATTTTATCTTTTTCCTTCTGGTCATAGACTCATAGTAAGGTACCTACTCGTACTTATGGCTGTGCTTTGGCTGTGCTGTTGAAATAAAGGTAGCCACGGCCTTTACTCGGGAATTAGCAGAAGACCCTCGCAAACGCGCAGGGGATTCATTCGACAATTACTACGTACTTATACAATAACTCGTCAGGAACAAATATATCTAAGTGGGGAGAATATAACCAAGTAGAGTGAAATGCAAGGTACAGTACGGCAAAATGGAAGAAAGCAGTGCGAGGGGGATAGGTAATACACCAGTTGGTGGCGGCAGTGACTGCGAGCGACGGACTCGAATTCCAACATGTGCTTACATCCAGGCTCGTTTATCGTATGTACTCGAGTCGCCTCTCCTCAGACTTCTGCTACATTCTCTGTGCGCGAAGAATGAGTTACTTATTGTCGAGAACTCTCGCGCACTGGGTCGTCTCACTCTTACTTAGTAAGGATTGTATTTAAATGGATCTCGTAACCAAATTTGCTACTTTTAGCCGTCGCTTAGGCTTCGCTTCAACCTTACAGCTTCAAGCGCTGGGGCACAGCCGACCGCAGCAGTTGCACTGCAAGCTGTCAATGCCTATCGAACTTGCTTTATTCCACAGATTTTCCAAGTTTCTGCATGCCGCCCTTGACACGCCAGCAAACCCATACCAGCATATACAGCTGGTGGTCCGACAGCAATCCTGGCCTACAGAGCCCAACGATCAACATTCATACGATCGCGAAGCCGCTTTTGAAGCGCATGTACCACCGTCAAGCGCTGGACTTTATCAAGAAGAGTCGCGGCGTGCCCCTTTCAAGTGAAACCTTGTCCATATTTTCAAGCTATCTCCCGTATGTCACACGGTGTGCATGTTTATGTCGATTGGATTCCCACTCACCGCTGCAGATTGAACTATGTATTGTCCTCCACAAAAGCCGCAATCTTAGCAGAGCTGGTTGAGAGAGCCGAAGTTGAAGGTGATGACGCACGCGCGATAGTGAGTTCACCCGTGTGGGATCAAATCCCACAACTGCTTGTATCGCCAAATATCGAGATCTGGAGTTCGGCATATAAGCTGTCGAATTTGGAGCCTTTGGAGGATTTTGGAATGAACGAGCCGAGACCGTGTCCAACTGCAACCGGGCTGGCGTCTTACAAGCCCATCCTAACCAGCAAAGGCACACCTATACGGTAAGTTTAGGCAACATTGGGGGCAGCATGTCTCATGTCACGTAAATCAGGCGCAAAGACGTTAGCAGTGCCATCGACAAGGCCCTAGCCCATGAGCGTGAACAAAGAAAACACTCGCCTTATAGCGTGAAAATTCTGCTGCTAGGTTCGTGCCATTTCTGTTTTGAAAGAGGTTCGATTCCAAATGCCATTCCAGGTCAGGCAGAATCGGGTAAATCAACCATTTTGAAGAACCTCCAGCTCTATCTCGCCCCGAAGGCTTTTCAGGCTGAGGTATGGCCCCAATTCTATCAAAACAACAATCTTATGAATGACACTCGTGTCTTCCAGGTCGAGGCATGGCGGCCTGTCGTCCACCTTAATCTCGTTCGCACTGTCAACTTCGTGCTGAGCCTGCTGGAGATCCGACATCCTACTAGTTACAGCCCTGACGCGGAGCCCGCAGCGCCGCACAGCGCATTTACTGCACAGCTGCGGGAATTGCTGATAAGTCTGGCCCCATTAAGGGAGGTGGAGGACATCCTCTCTGACTGGATTATGAGCTCTCGACCACCCGAAGAAAGTTTAGAGGCAGACCGGTACCATCCAGTCAAAGTCTCCGAAATTTCTGTACGGTCGCAGACCGCATGGACCGCATTCTTGCGCAGCCGTTGTGAGCCAGACCGAACCGAGCAGGCGGAGGAACTCCAGACGAGACAAACACTGAGCGCATGTGCCGGTGATATAATGACGTTATGGGCAGCGCCAGAAGTTCAGCAAGTTCTTAAGGACCGGGAAATAGTACTTCAGGACCAAGCTGGCTTGTGAGACCATTTTTTTATTCTGGCTCTAGTACAGCTCAATACTCTCTGACAAGCTTTTTGGATGACGTGCGGCGAATATGCCAGGAGGACTATATCCCTACACCGGGCATGTTTATTGGTGTCGCTACCTCTGTGTGGTTTTAACACCTTGATAGGTGATATCTTGCGAGCAAGGGTGCATATTGTTGGTCTAGGGGAACATATCGTCCCTGCGGAGCAGCGTCTGTTTCCATGTTCTGTCGTTCACAACTCTTCCTGACATTCAAAACTTTTTACAGCACGGGACGGTTGGAAAACTTGGACTATATACGGATGGGTGGCTTGAGTGGTCAACGAGGTACAGTATGCCTCTACCGTGTTGCCCACCCCCCTCATTCATCCCTTCAGCCGCATGGGCCCAGTTTTTTGACGATGGTGCAGTTTTTTTCTTCTTCTTTCTCAACCGTTCACGACGTGCTGACCCCATACAGTGCATGTCATCATTTTCCTCGCCCCCATATCAGGTATGCGTCCAAGGTTAACATCCACCCTTATACCCGCCCACCTCCTTTAACAGCTTTTAATGAAACTCTGGCGGAGACGAAGAATGTTAATCGACTGGTAGTTTTTCCTCTTTGCTTGTCAAAAAAAATCGGGTTTAAAAAAACCTTTAGGCGGACTCGTTTGAACTGTGGCGGACAATCTGCAGCACCCAGTTGCTAGCACGGGTTGGATTGATTCTGGTGCGTCGGTTTCCATTTTAGTGCGCATTATCCTAATACCATATATATAGCTCCTTAACAAAGTCGACATCTTCACCCGCAAACTGGAATCCGGCGTACGTTTCGCCGACTACGTCACCACTTATGTAGACGGCCCAAATGAGCCCAAGGAGATCATCAAATGTGCGTGTTTGGGTGCGAAGTCCGCACCTCCTTCGTGCCTGACTCTTTGCTATGGACAGATCTGAGGGACAAATTTTCCCAAATAAATAGTGCATATTCGCTGCGCCCACGCAGGATGGATTGGCACACAATTTCCGCAATTGTTCGTAGTTGCTTTGCACATCTACGTCGCCGACTTGATCTCAATTGTGATATTCACAGGACATGAGCGCGACGGCGGTCGTTATGAATACCAGTGAGTCTACGAGTTGTCTCCGACACTGCGTCGTTCAACTAATTATGGGACAAACTTCGTAGTCCGCGAAATGATAATCCGCAGCCATCTCGTCGCTCTCGACTTTATATAAACACTTCAGATTGCTCTTTTCTCAATCTTATCAATAATATTCGCCTGTCAATTAAATCCCCGATCGGCCAGGAAGTGGGAGAACAACGAGAACCATGCGGGGTACATCCATAGAAGAGCGGATGACGACGTCACGAAGTACAGTCCGTGATATGGTGGTTGACGAAAATGGTTGTCGCTGACCGGAAAAGCGGGAGGGGTATATGGTGTACAGCGAAGGCGGAAAAATCGGCAGGTGGCCGACGTGTACAGTGTGAACTCTACGGACTAGGCGGCTGACGCCAGCCAAGAGATCGTGGCGAGTGAGCAGGATAACACATGAGACATGCAACAAGGTTCAAAAAACGGAGCAAATGGCTGACACGGACGATCGAGGCGCAATTCAACATCACAGATCACCGACGGAATATCAATGTGGCGTGGATGTACAGTAGCGTGTGCGGTGTGAATCGTGATGCATGAGGAAGCTCGAACCTACTGACCGCCACGTTGAATTGTCGGTTGAAAATGTACCTGCCAACTTGTGGATTCGTCCGACCGCCAGTGAAACCGGAATGGGTATCCACAACTGCCAAACCGTTGAACCGTTCACGCGAACGGACGTCGCTGGCTGGACGCACAGGTGGTCAGGCGCGGCATGCCAACTTAAAGGAAGCACTTACACGACAAGGACGGCAGACATAGATACCACATATTGTCGTTTGGTGCCTGTGGAGTTGTAAGCGAGGCAGGTATTTTCATTTAATTATGGAGCACCATCGACGAGAAGTGGTTGAACATCTTTTATCTCGGGTTTCAAGGCACCGCCGCCCGATTACCCTATCGACTCCGGTCAACTCGGAGGTATTAGGCTAAACGGCGCCAGCGCAGCTCAGAGCAACTTGAAAGCGGTCAATCCCCCGTTTTTGCCTTCAGCGCAGCCTACCGTAAGGAGGGTATAGCCAAGCGCGCGGCAGCAGTCGAATGTAGACCAAGTTCAGGTTCGATTTGACAGACGTGATACGGCCACGGTGCGGGTGTCCAACATTCAACCGCAGTTGCCATTTGGTCATCATTCGTATGAAGGCGGATGCGTTTCCGAGGGTTCCCGCAGATCTGCCTCGGCGAGCTCGGGGGTTTCGAGGACAAGCCGTCGGTCGGCAGTGTTGTGCTGAATCGAGTTGAACGTTGAATGTGGGCCGACGGTATGTATGTCGAGTTGTCGCACGTTGTCGTTCGGCGTAAAAAAATTGAGTGTTGCATCGCAGTACAACAGTTTCCATTTTGATAATTTGGGCGATGATGCAATGGGACAGAGGGGGGGCGGAGTCGGTCCACGAAGTTAGATGTTGCATGCTTTCTTTTCTGACTCGGTATCGCCTTGCGTGTGTTGTTAACCCATGGGAGCAATAAAAACACGTCGGGTGTATTTCTGGGTGGTAACGGCTGATCTTGTGGGCTTCGGAACGGCCTAACAAACCAATCAACGAACGAAGGAGGGCCAGTCCTGCGGGATGAAATAAATAAATAAAAAACGAAATTAGTTAAAATAAAATGTGGGGCGCGGGGTTGTTCAGGGCCGACTCAGGCACGGAGTGGCTAGAGCCGGACGCTGAGCATCCGAAATCAGACGACGCGCGGAGGGTCGGCGACATTAGTGCCGAAGGGTCAAGGCTGAGGATCCTTACGAGCACGAGGTGACTTGCGCTGTAGATATTCGATTGCTGAGACTGCGGTTGCAGGTCGGATTTATTACTCACCTGCTCCTCAAACAGTGCAGCTCCTCGTTCGTCATGGCTTGTGTTTTCTCTCTCTTTGCGTGCACGGTACTCGCTGTGGGGTATGTAAGATGAGCGTGAGTATCCAAGAGGGAGGGGTTGCGAGATGGAGCATCGAAACAGATGTTGTTGCTGCGGGAGATACACTCCATGGACCAACTTTGAAAAGGGATGGTTCAAAGTGACGGCTGGATGAGGCACGGGTGCAAAATAGTTAAATGCCACGGGGAAAACGGCGGAGGGTCATCAAGACTAATTGTCTCGCAAGGCGAAACTTTTAACGAGGGCCGTGGTAATGCCGTGGTTGGCAGTTGAAAATGAGGTGGGTAGGCCGCAGGATGTTGAATGCCGGTGCCCCGTGTGGGGGCAAAAAGTCTTTTGCAGAAGCACGAATGTCGCGGAGCTGCGGCGCTGTTAAGCGCGGTCCACAACGACAACTCGGTCTCGAGAAGAAAAAGTTCAATCGCCTGGACATCGCTCGAGTTCTCGAAGAGCCTATTGGGGCAACTATCTCATGGCTCGAAACCCAGGGGGATGGTCATCCGCAGTACTTGTCATGTACTGCAGATAATCTTCGATATTGATTGATGTTCAAGTTCCTCGTGGAAGCGCAACGGAAACGACCCAAAAAATTGTCAAAGAACCTCTCACGACATCCGAATTCGGAGACCGTGACGTTGGCAAAGTAGCCAGCCCGAGAAGACAGGAATGAAATTTGAAATAGTGACGACCCAAAAAACCACATCCTCCTGTAGAAAGGGACCACACTTATGAGCCAAATATGCCGGACGCCGAGAATAAATTTCACCTTGTGCCTGTGCATTTGAAATCCCGCCTAATGGAGCGAGATGGAGCGCAGGTCAAGGTCGAATATTGACAAATTCGCATAAAATTCAGGAACTCGAGATCTGCACTGGTGTCGAGTTGCTGATGAAGGATCGCGTGGAGAGGGTTCGCCTTGAATACCGGACTGATCAAGAATGATCATATTGACGGAGTTCATTATAGATACTGTAGGCGTAGCGAACAGTGAAAACTATCAAAAAAAAAAGGGATATGCTTGAGGGCTGGGATCCCGGTTCAATTACACTCGTCGCGGTTAGGTTGGTCCCGCCACCACCATTAATCAGCAGCCTTGAAGGCTTGTCGCTGTTGTGTCGCTGTCGGCATTATTTAGTTTCCGGCAACGGGGATTTACCCCAGAAAAAATAGCAGCAAGAGGAGATCCCCGCACAGAATCATTACCCAGATGACCGGGGCGACTCCGTGCGAGGTGCATAGTCAAGGCAGTGTAGGTGCCAGGTGGTTCCAATATTGGTTGCTACGCGAATAGAAGGGAGAACGGATGTATATTGGAACTAGACCGACCGACATCCGCCAAGACGACGAATGCACCAGAATGGACGGTGGGACGCAAGGGTTCACACGGTGAGCAGACGGAGACAACCTAAAAATGGGTCTGTGCGCGCGGAGAAGTGACGCAGATAAGAATAGGAAATGGTGCAGCCTTGTGGTGTTGCTTTTTTGAAGTGAAAACTTGGGTCCCAGTTCCAGTGGTCATAGATATTTGGTCGAAATTTGGTGCGAGAATATTGGGGCTTGGTTTCCTCCAGGACGTTCGCGAACAGGTTGGGATCTGCATTGAGGCTCTCGGCAAGTGCAGGGACGAGGCCATGCGGCAAAAGGAACCTCCCTTAGCTACATGTGGCGGTGCCATTCGCAAATCACATGGTGCTCTTGCCAACAAGGGGCAGCTCTCGAACTACTTAGTAGTCATGTCTCTGCTCACCAAATCAGAGTCCAGCTCCCTGAACGCCTTTCTCGACACCATGGACTACGAGAACGGCCATGTTTCACGCGAATGGGCCATGTATGCCCAGCACCCGGAGGCAGAGCAGTACCACGACAAAAATGCTCTCACAAAGGCTACCAAGGATCTTATGGCGCTCGACGCGCGCGGGTACAGCCAGCAGCAGCAGCAGCAGCCGCAATATTACTACCAGGGTCACCATTACCAGCAGGAGCAGCCTCTCCCGCATTATAATACCCACTATGATTACCACCCCGGCCCAGTTTACATCCGACAGCCGACGTTCCCATTTTTGCACCAGCAGCGACCACCCCCGCCTCCGCCGCACCCGCTGAGCATAAATTATCCTCCCTCTCGTCCATATACTTCGACACCTTCCGCCTCATCTACTTCTTCGTCCTCGTTCACTTTCCCCCCGGATCTCCCGCCTTCGCCGGTTCGCAGACCGTCCCCAAAGCAGACGCAGAGTTTGCCATCTGTACCACCCGCAAAGCGTCCCCGCACTGCACCTCCGCCGGCCAAGCCCGCGCTTCTCTCGCCGTCTCAGAAAAAGGCGAACCACATTCAGTCGGAGCAGAAACGGCGCGCCAATATTCGCCGCGGCTACGAGGCCCTCTGCGAAGCTGTCCCCGCACTGCGCGATGCGATCCGCGAGGAAGAGGCTCTTACCGCTGCCCAGCATCCGCCAGCAACCAAGGGCAAGCGCGGCCGGGGCAGGGGTCGCGCAGAAGATGGCGCAGACAAGGTCGATGGTCGCGCCGGCCCTCGCAGTGAGAACGTTGTGCTGTCCAAAAGTAAGCATCCGACCTCTTCCCTCTAATTTATTTACTGACCCCCTCTCCCAGCCATCGACTACATGAATGAACTGCTCGCCGATCGCGACGCGCTGCGCGCCCGTCTCGACCGTGCGCGCTCTGTCCTCCCGCCGGGCCATCCAGCGCGCACCCCCTTACAGCCCGAACCACTATGGGAGCGCGAATGGAAGGGCGGCGTCGGTCACGCGGACGAGGACGCGGAAGACGAAGAAGACGACTCGTCATGACATCCCCAAGCAACAATGGCCCCTCCTTCAGCCTTGCATTCCTTTCGCTTTGCTCCTGCCCACTGGCACCATTATATTTTTAATACTCTTCGTTCCCCTGCTGTTGTATTCACCACCGATAGAGCCGCCTCCCTAATCGCACGGACGCTCAGCTGTATACTCCTACTCTACCCCGCCTCGTCATAATACCCGCCGTATCCTTTGCATTCCCGCACCATGTGTAGCCACACCACAAAATTAGCTAACCAACCCACACCATTGAATTCAGGGACTGTATCTTATAGCGCGTTCCTGTTTAACTGTATTCTACCTAGCATTTCCAATAACGTTTGCGCGTTCCATACGTCTGTGGCCGAGTTTCGCGTTCGTTGCAAGTATTTCCGCCAGATTTCCGCGATCGTTCTGGCTAAAGATCGGAATCAAAAAATTCCAAATTACGTACGATCAGCGCATCAATCAGTTATCCCACCAGACCGTGTTGTTAGGGGCTTCTCAGCTGGCTTCTCAAAGCTTCTTTTGCGAAAATGCCGGCTTTTAATAGCTTCTAATGCCGTAGCAAAATTGATCAGTACTCGAAGTGGAAACAATATATACGTTCCATTTTTGTGCGCAGAGGCAAGAAAGGGGAGGAAGAATCTCAAAATGGATCCAGGATTCCTTGTGGCGCAATCGGCGCGTGGCGCGCTGTCGGGGCCCGAATACGCGAATTCCAGATTATCCTACGCGACGACGTTGCGAGTGAGTTCCGAATCAAGCGACCGCTCCCGTGGGGACGCGTCTTTTCCGCTTTGGGGTGTTCAGGCTTCGAGAGAATCGTGATGCGTTTGGCGACTATCCGCTTCTCTAGGAGAAATGAAGAAGGTCGAAGGGAAATTTTGGCCATAGCCGCCACCAAACGCCCTCCAAGGCATATCGATCTACGGAAAATACTCCTTCCATTCTAATATAGACGCTAAAATGATATTTGGAGATGCGAAGAAACATGATCTTGGAGCAGGTTGAGAATTGAATATTATTTGCTTAGTTTTAGAGCTCAGTACGCGAATTCGAATTAACCAGTCGGAACAGCTCTTCTACGGCACGGTCCCAATAGTAGCCACAGCTGTGAAGAAAATGATGTAGCAGCCGCGGCGAGTAGCTATATCCCTTCATCAAGCGACGAGCAAAGAAAGAGATGCATCAGCTATAGAATTGATGGGATCCGAGCTGCTATGGTAGCGATAGGAGTCAAGTCAAGCCTGCGACTCGATGTACCATGAATTCTTGTATCGGAGACGTTAACGCTAAACGCACTCTTCCCCGGTCTGTCGAAGAGTCGCCGGAAGATCTCCCATATAGACCCCACCGATCATCATAATTCAATTGATCGCTTTGTGTACTCCATCAATTGAGATTTGTCGCTTGGACCGAAAATGATGCCATCAGCCACGTGGATCCCACGCGAGACATAAGCGACCGTCCCGACTTCCGATTTGCACCTAACGACCGCCAACTTGCTCGCGCGTACCGCGACAGCGCAATGCGCGTCCCAGCCACCGCCATACTGTACATCTTGTTACCCCAAGGCTCCCCAGTGGCAACCTCCATCCCCACCCTAATTTTTGGTTCGACATGGATCCCCAAGAAACGACTATGTCCTGGGTCGATGTTTCTGCTTGAGGTCAAACAAAATACCCGCTACTCGCCCTTTTCAGTGCCCAAATTTTTCCCTGGCTTCCTCAGTCCATACCGCCGAATCTATTGTGACCTTTATTTTGCTTCCAACAAGGCACACTGGCTCGTTGAGGAAGACGCATACTTTCGAGTGCTGCGGCGCGCGTGAGGCCCAGCAGCATCATGTCCTTTCTGGGTCACCCATACCTCCCCACACCTGGTCTTTTTCCCGTCTTGGCTGTACCATTCTGAACCTCAATTCTTTTTGTGAACGTTTCAATGAGCCCATGCCAGTTACCGTGGGCCCTGCAGAACACTCCATCCTTCATGGTTCTAGGATCTCTTTCTATTGTTTGCACATCTCGTCCGTCTACGACGCAAGCGTCTGGAAACCTCCAGATTCTGGCGCTCGGCGTTGGCTCTTTGCCAAGTCAAGGATTTCCTTCCCCAGAAAGCCGAAGAGACCGGTGTGTGTTGCTCACTTCCGCAAACCCGTCCATCGCAAACCGCACTTTCTCTCCGTCCCTCGCACCGGATGGCGAGGCTCCGCAACTCACAATACTTATCGTACTAGCTCCCCCCCCCGAAAGACCCGACTAGAAGCATACACTGCGATGCACGAGGCGCGGAAACAAAGAATGGCTTTTGATTATTTGGTGGGCAAGCTAATACTAAGCACCCTGCGTGGCCTTGGCCCTGATCCGGATTTCTTGTTAACAAATGCTCGTCCGTAGAGTTGCCTCTCTTTCGAACTCTGCGCAATTTCAGTTTTCCTCTTGTGTTGTTTGCCCCAAAAATCATGTCCAGCCCTAAATTTTCGCCTCAGGCAACTGTACAGTAAATTCGTTCGGCAGCTGCACGGACGAGATCTTCTCTGTTTCATATATAGTCGCAGCCTAGTTGAGCTTTGCGTGCCCAAAATTCCCCGCGTCGCTCTACCTCTTCATTATTCTTCGCTCGATCCATCGAGAACCGAGATGTCCACAACAGGCACTGCGTCTTATGTCTACGGGGCGCCATCGCCCACACCTCGGTTTCAGAAACGGATTCTGACTCCGAGTTCCCCATCGCGAATAATGCCAAATTCCTGTATGCTTTGACTCCATATTTATACGAAACTGGTACTGGATCTTGCGTTTGGGGTCTAAATATGGACACCATTCCTACGCGATCTAGTCTTGTAGGCGCTGCTGAAAACGAGAGTTGAAGAAACTTGAACAGTGCACGTGATCGCGAATTCATTCAGCTCAAACTCTCACGTTTGGTTCACCGTGTTCATCGTTCTGACTCTGAAGTGCCTGAACCAGTCACCCCACCATCGTACGCCCATGTCCTCCCATGTCTATAGATCTGACAGCCCTTCAAAAACGCAGACTTCGCAGCATCAGAAGCAGCATCGGCATACCGTCCCTTGTGGTCCCTTGTTCAATTCGGCGTCTGGCCGTCGACCTTGTGGTACTGCATCTAAAATGACAGTAAATCAGGTCCATTCAGATGGTTTACTCACAGTGGCACTCGCCCTTGTTTCACCTGTCTGCTACGATAATATTTTCTCGCTGGCTCTCGGGTCTACAGTATTCGGACCCTCGGGTCTATCTAGTCTGCGAATCTACCCAACTTGAAGCCTGCCCCTAGTTTAAGCCAATGCGACGTCTCGTATGTACCGGCCGGCTCTTCGGACTGAAGCCTACAATGAATTCGGACCGAGGCGCATGAGGTCGATAGCCCATCTGCTATTGAAGCGTCCTTGAACTAAGTGGAGGCACCACCCACGCCTCTCCGCGATCATCGGCGGACCCTCTTTTCGTCGGTGTTGCGTCGGTGAACCTAATTAACGACTGTACCCGCGCTACCGAGTCCTCCTACAGACTCATAATGGCATTTGGTACTTGGGTAGACTTGGGGGGACTATCTTGGGCCCACGACAACCTCAGTGTCACCGCCTGCTGCCTATGTCTAGACGACGGATGCCTATCACTTGTCAGCTCTCAAAAATCTTATAAGGTAATATTATGCCAAGTTTGTTCACCCGACGCCAACCCCTGCCATCCCCGAAATCAACACGAACAGATCGTTAATCATCATCAATAGTAGAGCATGCATCGGCATGCGCTCACTTGCAATTGCCCAAAGTGGATCGGTCATCCGACTCTTTTCTTCGAAAGATCATAGATGTATTCTAAACAAATGGACTTATAAAGAAGAATGAACGTTTGTGGACGATTATCCATCAAACAGTGGGCCACAAGGCTATCAGAGCCACCGCGCTTTTGAAGATACTTATCTCCTCGCAGCTACCACCCATAATGAATTTTTAACGCGACATCATGATCCCAGCCGTATAGCATGTTATTCATCTGAGAAAAAAACCTCCGACATCACGAAGGCCCGCGTTTCGTACATGCAAATGACTTTATAATATGTAATAACACCGTCAAGAGAGTATGCTGACAGAGAGAGGCGGGACTAGTGGAGATGTACAATTGCTATAGTTACGCGTAGAGTACGAATAATACTTTATCAGTCCGGCGTTCAGGGCATTTCGGGGCGTTCGTGCGTGGGGTATGGTGATATCGTGAGGTAAAGAAAGTCGAGAAATGAAGTGTATGTAGCGATTTGCACAGGCAGGGTAAGGCAAGCAAATTTGAATGAATACTAGCTGGAATAACGAGGCGGATGGGGAACTGCAATACAGCGGGGAGCCGGGGAGAGCATTACGTATGAGCATAATGTAACCAAACGAAAAAGGGCGCGTGTCTGGATCTCGGAATGAAGGCGCAGCCGGTCATACGAGCGCCGCCGATTGAAGATACCCCCGGAAGATCGAGTCACGGACTATTCAGACGATCATGATTAGTTGTTGGCGCTTCAAGGGGCGGGGAACGTACCATTTCCAATTATGCGTTGTGTGGTTTTTGTGTCCTGAACGAATCAATCAGCATGGTGTGCTACGTAGGGAAGAGGAATATACGTACCACAACACTCGTGAAATGAGTATACAGTACACGGCGGTTCTCGTTATTCCGACGATGCACTTGCAAGAAATGCGCCCTGAAGTATTGCACGACCGTCTCGTAATCATTGGTACGGTCACCGAAAGAGGTGATGCTGATCAAAGTATGAAAAAGATCATCACGAAAGAAGTCTGGACAAATTACTCACTATTTCTGAACTCGAAGCCCGTTATCAATCTTGGCCTTGAGGAGATCGGTCTTATCTATGACGGAATCATGAATGCAGGCACAACAGGAAACAAGAGAACGTACTGAGGAACAGTACAAGATGGACACTCTTCAAAAGGGCATTGGAGCAGACCTGTGTGAAGAGCTGCAGAGAGTCGTCGATCCTATTCGTTCGAGGGTCTTCTTCTAGGTACTAGAAGGAAGAAAAGAGGTCAGTTTGACACTGAAGGATAGATCTACAAGCAGTACCTGGTCGAATGCGCTGACAGGAGCGACAAAGATGATAGCATTCGCTGTATCAAAATAGGGAATCTGTGATGTCCATGAGGTTGAGGATAGAAAATGACGCGAAAAGGGCAGATACATACCCAGGAATGCCTCTGGCCTCTTGCGCCACCAACGTCAAACAAATGCCAAGTGACAGTCTTGCCGTGCAGTTCCACGTCGAATATATGCTCTGCGACGCCCATTGTTTGAATGCGGGCATGGAGGATGTCGTCTAGGAAACGAAAGCACTGAGTATATGCGCGTTTTTTGGGAAGAAAATGAGATACAAACCAGTTGTGGGGATATATTCACGTGCAGCAATACGAGTTATGTCCTTCAGGAAACTGGAAAGGCACATTAGGTATCTTCGTGGCAGCGGACGACGTAGGAAAACGCACAACTCGGACCATTCGTCGAGCTTGAGTCTCCGTTTCATGATTAAACCTTTGACAGTCGGATGCGCCCACAACTCCCTAATGTCGTCTTTCAGGGCCGAGAGCATACGGCCTGTTTCTTGAAGCAAGACGTCGCCGTCATCTTCGCCCACGTAGCCTTCGCGCCCCCGGCGAGAATCTGCATCGTTCGAAGATTTCTTCATCTTTCCGAGTGCTTTATCGACGGTGCGCGCCTGCCATCCGCTACGTACGAAAACACCGCCTTTGCCGGAGCCGGAGACGTTGATGCCTCCGCTGAGACGGTCTGCAAGGGGAGCGTCGGTAGCGAGAAGAGGTGAAAGACGGCTGCGCAGAGACGCAATGCGGTTGGATCGGCCAGGGAACCCTGGACTTTCAGCGCGCGAGGGCGCTCTTGGCATGCCGTTGGGGAGTGGCGGAGCTTGGGACGAGGAAGAAGACGGTGCATCATAGTAACCGGAGGGCTGGGTAACGTCTTCTTCAAAAGAATCGTCCCATGATTCGAGGGTAGTTAGGATGTGCTTTAAGGAATGGACGACGTTGAAGTAGATGACTGTGCGCCAAGAGGCACGTTCCTGCTCGATGGAATTTGGCTTGTACATGAGCTGGAACTGTTTCTGGAGGGTGCTCTTCCCGCTCTCGGCTGTGCATGAGCGTCAGTCAGAGGAGAAGAGAATCAACGCCTGGAGCGTACCTTGACCGAGAAGCAACAGCTATGCGAATACAACGGTGAGTATATGCGTTCGAGAAGCATTAGATGCACATACCTTGACGTCGCCCCGCGAGCGCCTGAGCTTCTCGCGCTCCAGCCTGAGCTCCTCGTCAATCTGCTCAGAGACCCGTTTTGCCTCTGCCTCTGCCTCAAGACGAGCCTTGCGTTCCTCGGGTGTCTCTGAGGCATGGCTTGCGCGCATAACCTGGGAGATGGGGTCGACAGCACTGTCGACGCTGTATATGCTTGGAGTCCTCATAGCTGAGATGATGGTGGTCGGTGGATGGTCGAGTCGAATAGCTAAATATGGAAGCCTATACACGTGATCGACCTCAACGAGTCTCCAACAATTCAATTCTGTTTCAGTTATTCGCTGATATGGTCCGCCATCTACTGTTCCTCAAGGGCTTGTACTCATGTCTTTCTAGTCGGTGACTCTGCACACTACCCTCGGCGAGCTCAAGGTCCTATTGTTTTGCAAGTGAACGAATATCCTGGCTCATCGACATCTAGCTAGAAATATTCTGCGAGGCAGTTCCTAAGACAGCCGAAGTGACTTGATTTGAATTCTGTGCAACAAGGACTCCTGTTCATGGCATTGCTAGAATTTCCTTGCCTTATGTGCTTCAAATTACTACGACGAATGCATCTTCCACCGGAACATTAAAGGTTTCATGGTACAAACGGGCGATCCAGGTGGATCAGGGAAAGGCGGCCAGAGCATTTGGGGTAAACCATTCCCCGATGAGATCCGTTCCACGCTGAAGGTCCGCGGCCCCGCATCGTCGGTATCTTTCAATCTGATCTGGACTTTTCACAGTTCAATGGCCGAGGGATGGTCGCAATGGCCAACGGCGGTCCCGACACAAATAAATCCCAGTTCTTCATCACATATGCGAAGCAGCCCCATCTCGACGGCAAGTACACGATTTTCGGCAAAGTCATTGACGGTGCAGACTCTACTCTCGACGCAATGGAGAGGGTACCTGTCACGCCCAAAAATCGGCCAATCACCGAGTTCAAATTGACCCATGTGCGTATGATGAAATGAAATAGCATGCTTGCGCATCTCAGATGTGTTTTACAGATAACAATACACTCGAACCCAATCGCAGACGCAACACTGGCAAGATAATCGAGGCGCGTAATCGTCGAGCCGTCCGTTATTTCGCGTATTCCGCCACTGTCGTAAATTCGCGAGCCGTCGAAGCGTAGGTTCTGGGCGATCGTGATCGACGTTCTAAGCGGAGGACAAAAAAGGACAACCATGTTTCGGAAGCAAATTTTATTGCCGCTCAATGTACAATTTATGTCCGTGAATATAGGGTTACAGGTCTGAGGTCACCGCTTGCCAAGCCTTCCTACCAGCTCTTTCTGCAACTCCCTCTGGCGCCGCTCAGACGCTAGGTCCTCAACACTCCGCAGATCGTACACAATATCGCGCGTCTTCCCAAAGTAAACCTAGTTTCAAGGTTGAACACGACCGAAGTTAAATGAGAAATAGGGGACCAGACCTCCTGCAGCAGACCCCGCATCTTAATCTCCATCTCTTCAATCATCCGCCCGGTATTGGTGATGTGAGACGAGGAATCGAGAATGGGCCAATCTTGTTCCGTCTGTGCCATTGAATAAAATGTGAACCAGCGGCAAGCGGAAATAAAAATCGAATCGTACCTGCCGTGTCATGCTTCCGCTGAGACTCACCTCCCCCTCGTGCTTCCAGCCCGCGCCGCCCTTGCTTCCATTATTCCCCTTTTCCTCGGTCTCGTTATCGGAGCCCTTGCGCGTCACGAGTTGCAGCATGACCGTGGACGTCAGCTTGTAGTGTGCTTGCCGGCCGCGCTCCGCGGTTTCAAAGACGTGGATCGAGTCCCAGGAACCGGAAGGCTCGTACGCGGCGGTGGGGGTCATCGCTGCACGTCCACAATTGTTACACATCAAGTGGGCGACAGTGGATGATACCCACTTTTCTTGAGCAGCACTACGCCAGCGAAACCACCGTCGTCGAGGTCCCAGAGGTATACCGACGAGGCACCACCTTCAAAATACCTATAGCAGCAATATCGGTTACCCCTCCAGAATAGGGTGCATCGCCGCACACACATTTCACGATACGTATCGAACGCTTCGTTCGCGGCAATCTCCAGTTTGCGTAGTTTTGGCGTGGGGATCGTCCCATCGTCTAAGGGAGGATCATACTCATTGGACCAAGGTGACCTGCGCAAGCGAAATAATCCAATAAGCGTCCCAAATAATACATCTTTCGGCCCCGTTAAAGCGCCCGCAGTTATTCAAGTAAAGGAAGTCTTCGGGAGACGCCAAAACGCTCCATCGACCCAATCGACAAGAAAGCACCGCAAGTTCACGAGTCACGAACCTATAGCTCTCCCCATCACGATTATAGTCGCATGCAAGATACTCCTTCCCGGTCGCGCGATCCGTCCTGAGCTTGAGCGGCTGGTCAACGCTGCCCAGCAGATCATCGGCGTAGTCGGGGCATATCCCAATCAGCGCCGTGACGTTCTCCTCCGTTCGCGTGGGCGGCAGGCGCCGCATCAGATCCAGCATCGAGTCGACGAGGTCCCCCATGAGTGCTGCGTGCTAGTAGAGACGGAGAACGAAAGTTGGTTGTAGTGCACAGTCTGCTACGCTGGAAGCCGATGGCGTTGGAATCAAGCTGGCGCAAACAGCGCGCCGGTCCGGTCATTCCACGCAAAATCACCGCTGGAGAAGAGCTCTTATTGTCGGTTCCGTTTACGGGCTTAAAACCAAGATGTCTTTTAAATTACCAAGCCGAGTACAAAATTAAAGTTAGTTGTCGCTCGTTTCAATTGAGCCCCAGGCGTCATTGTCTATGTACCGAGGCAACTCCTGTAATGAAAATCACATATCCCGCAACAGTCGCTCCACGACGCGATCGTTTGCCCTCCAGATTTCCTGTTTGAATGCTCGAGACTCCTCTTCAGACCGCACCCACCCCAGCCGCAGCATCGCCTCCGCCGCATGCCCCGTGGGCGAGTCAATCGGAATCCCAGTCCTGTGTAGGAAATACGACGCGTCTCGGCTGCGCAACGCCCGCAGGGCCTCCACCTCGCGCATCGCTGCAGGACGTGTGACCACCGCCCTGTCGTCGTTCACATATGTGTACGTTTTCTTGATGCGCTCGGTGACCAGGAGAGGCACCTAGAAAGATGGCTATGAGTACTCCTCATAGGGACAAGAAATGCGGCACACATTGCACTCGACGGCCATTGCGAATGTCGAACTCGCTTGGTCGTTGTAGTACCCGTGGTCGGCGGAAAATGCGGGGACGCAGATATCCATTTGGCTCATTAAGGCATAAAATTCTGGTATCGAGCTCAGCAGGAAGAAATCCACACAACGTAAGACGCACCCGGGTAGCTCAGCCCGTCACGGATGAGCACTATGTTCTTGAGCTCATGCGGAATTTCTAGATAGCCTGAGCCAATGAGGAAAAGCCGGAATGGTGGGTCTGCAAGAGTGGTGTCGATAACATACGAGGCATCATCCTCCGCTCCCAGCGGAAGATATCCCCACACTTTCGGATCCCCTAGATCATCGTGAACAAAAGCTATTTGGAACGAGAGCTGACGCGACGTACGCGGGAAGGATTCCTTCAGCTCAGAGAAAATTTCAAGATAATCGCGGCGATCCGTGTAGAAACTGCCTTGGATGACCGCGTCAGAAAGAATCCTCGACGGTCGGGGATCTACGGCCCCGGGTACGTCGAGAACTGGTACGTGAACGTCTACGGGGATGTACTCGTAACCAGCGGAGCGGATTGACGCGTCTGGGCTGTCTGCATTGATAAGGAATGATCGCCTGAATGCCGCCGCTACACTGAATACGGTGTTAATGAGGGATTATCTGCGAGATACCACCTACTGCTCGGAGATGGGAAGGATGCGGATGGCATTTCTTTGGGACCACGGTGTAATCTGTTGTTGCCATGCGAAGTCCTGCATACGGGCTGTTCTTAATGTCGGGAAGAAAATATCCACCTTATACTCACCTGAACGTTATGGACGATGCACACAAGTTTGAACTTGTGCGCGTCATCTCTTGCGTCCCATGCAGCCAATAGCTCTTCAGGCCAGGGGCCGCCGCGTAAGCTGCACGGGGATGATAAGGGCAGTTTTCGCCAAAAAAAAAAAAAAAAACGCACTCGAACTCGCAAGTCCCGAGGACCACCATGTCTATCCCTCCATCACCCATATTGCTGTTTATTGCTTCAATGAGTTCGTCTGAGGTTTTTGTCTCTCCGCGATATAGCTGGAGGTTGTCGACAATCGTCTGGAATTCGAAATTGAACGGGGCAGGTGTGTAAATCTCCACACTTCCAGTTTGACTCCGATCCATGACCCGCTGCAGAGTCCAGACCAGAGCCATGTATACGTCGAAGTGGAACCCGAAAGTCGAGGCTACAGCCACACGATGCCTCTTCTGAGGCACGACGAGTTTTTCTTGCTTGCTAGGCAGGATCGCCGAACATATAGATGCAGACAAAGCAGTTCCTGAGAGAGAATACTCTTCATTGAGGGTCACGAACGACCAGAGCAGAAAGGGGAGGACGATCAAACAACCGAAGAGCACGATTTGGCGGCGGGAAAGCATAAGAGGTGAACTGAGAGGAACCAAGTAACCGACTAGTGCGCGCTCGCAGTCAAAGAGCTAACGACTAACGGCATAGAGGGACTATCAACTTGTTGAAGGCCTGTCAGTGGCCCAAACCTATTAGTATCAGCGGTATAATATTAACATCGCATTGGGTTTCGGTATAATGCCGGACCCGGGCGCTCAATGTCGAAATGCAGGCTGGGTATTCGGCTTCGGTACTAATAATGATTACCTGAGGCTGCAAAGCATCTCGATTGCCACCACAGTGGCGCCCAGATGTGGAACAAACGACAAAAAAACGGTGGTGCTCGCCGATCAGTCGGTCGGGAGCGAACAAACCTTGGCGATGGGTTCGATGAGATAGCGAAGACGCTGGTGCCTGAATGCCGAGACCAGGCCGACGGTGTTAGAGCTGTTCCAGGAGTATCGAAGGGCGTCTTTTGCATATATAGGACCACCAAGTCTGGTGCGGGAGTTTTCGGATGTATTTCATGCATTGTGATACCGGTGAAGTTGATATGCAACGTGGTGCAGGCGGCGGCCAGGCCAGAAAACTCCGGACTAGTGAAAATGTTGATGGGATGAGGGAAGAAAGCAAAAGCCATCAATATATACACATATTTGTTTTCTTTCAGCACAACTTTCACCAACGTTATAATAACTTGACCAGGGCACTCAATCCACCGGAATCTTTCCCTATCCTTCTAGCTTCCAGTAAGTCGAATAATATACCGGCGATTCAGCGATACCCCGGCCTTATCCGACGTGGCCATCTCGGTCATTTCAAGAGCTTGGCCTGTTTTCTGCCTGTTTCAGACCTGGACCTGTATTCAGTCGAAGCGATAGTCAGTGGCTGTGGCGGCTGTAGCTATACAGGCAAAGTCTATGCTAAGTTTATGACTCGAAGTGAATCCCTCGGAGTCAAGCTATCGATATATCATGACCGACTGGTTCGTTGTACCCACTCAACTAGAACACAGTATCTCAAACCTTGGGGAGCCAATGACCCAACCCGAAGAGGGAACCATGGAGAACCAAGGGAAGCCGAAGACCACCCAACCGGAACTCGAGAGCGTCGGCGAGCAGATGACCGCCCAACCAGCAGACAGTATCCCAGAGAGCCTCGGGGAGCGGATGAAGCGGTATGAAGCAGTTACAGACCAGTACCTCCCCGATGACCAGCCCGCAATCATCCGCATCGATGGCCACGGCTTCTCCAAGTTCACGCGCGGTTTCGAAAAGCCGTTCGACGTGCGCATCCACGACGCCATGGCGCACACGGCGGAGGATCTGCTCGCGTACTTCCCTGCTGCGAGCCTCGCGTACACGCAGTCCGACGAGCTCACGCTCGTTTTCCCCCCCATCGCGCCGCCAGCATCCCGGCCGTTCAACGGCCGCGTCGGGAAGCTCGCCAGCCTCGCCGCGGGGTATGCCTCCGCGCGGTTCAACCACCACCTCGCAAAGGCTGCCGACGTCCCCGAGCGCAAACTCGGTACCGCACACTTTGACGGGCGCGTGTTTAGTGTGCCCAACGTCGCGGAGTTGCTGAACAACCTCATCTGGCGCGCGAAGATGGATTGTCGCCGGAACAGTATCTCTGCATTTGGACGCGCGTACTACAGCGCGAATCAGCTGCACGGACTAAACACAAACGCAATCGTGGAAAAGCTGTTGGCGGAGAAGGGCATTGATTTTTGGACGACCGCGCCTAGCTGGGCGCGCTACGGGACTACCGTCAAGAGGAAGCAGTACGAATTTACGGGGACAGATGGCCTGACAGGCAAAGAGGTCACCTCGACGAGAACGCGGATGTGGTCGGAGGATATTCCGTGGTGGGAGTTCAATGACCACAATTTGGCGCTCGTGACCGCGAAATACTGGGACGTCGATAGCGCTGCGACACCGCTAGTGCATGCACTCGCTGATACAAGTCCACTCCGCGCCTAAAGGAATTCTCATGGACGATTTTGGAAATTATGTCCAAACCTGTAAAGTACAGAGCTATTTTGTCACTCTGACCGAAACATAATCTTGCAGTGGTGACGCTATCGCCTCTAACCAGTGCAACGACGACCCACTCGGAGTGGGGTGGAAGTAAGATGCATACCTGAGGGATATATGTATACCGCCGATTGTACGTGGCGCGTTGGCCATCCTTCATATGCATGCTCTTTCTCTTTCTCTTTTATATTTGCAAACCCTGGGATGGGATGTAAAACTTGAGCTTCGTGAAGCTTCATTCGTAACTTTTACTCCTTCTTTGCTCATCTGCTATCTACTGTGGCGACGCACATCAAAAGGCGCGAACGATGGAGAACGCAAAGTGGAACAAAATGGATATAGCTTCGGGTCCACGGATTGGCAACCCTTTGAAGTGTTCATTTGCGCCGTCGAACCTAGCTAAGATCAGACTCAGGTATCGGTCCTCCTCCTCAGCTGGCAACGGGGTTCACTGTGTTAATTGACCAAGAGCTGTTCCATATCTGCGCCAACCTCGGAAGTCATATTCGAAACACCAAAGCGGCAGTTGGCGTTCAGTATGATGTCGCTGTATTCGTGGTATGTACGGGGCGTCGAGCTTTTGTTGGTGCAGTCAAAGAAATCAATCAGACTTCTTGATGCTCGTTTGGAATTTCGTGGAGCTCAGGGAGCCATAGGTGTGAAGCAAATCGCGAATATGGACCGCGAGTGCAGGGAGGTCTCGGCTCCGGGCCTCGTCTATGGCAGTTCTAACGTCCTCCACTAGTGATCTACGCTAGCAGTTCAAGTGGAGGGTCGGTTCCTTCGCAGAGGGCGGCCGTCGGACAGACACAAGCTGCAAGTAACTCCATGGCCAGCTGTTTTATCTTGTTCCCCGAGGCGTCCTTCAAAACATCCGCTAATAATTGATTGTCAAATTAAGTAATATTCGAGAGGAAGCGACCTTGGAAGAGAAAAGAGTGGAAAGAGTCATCCTCACCGCCACTGATGCATCACACTGCCACATCCAAACACCTCTTCCTGGCCTCGCCGTCAGCCACCAGCAGCCACACGTTTCCAGGCACCGTCTCGCCAGAAATGTCGCGGGTCTTCTTCGATGGAACCCCGCTTATTATAATTGCCACCGTTCCCTCCAGATCTTCCGTTCGCCCCATTCTCCTCGAGCAGACCGAGAGAACGAGGCGATGCTCAAAGATGGAAATCGAACAGTTCATCACAGAGTCTGAGGCGAAAATTACCTCCCTCCAATCACAGATCGACGCCCTCGTCAAACTGTGCAACTACGAGCGCATCACTGTGGCCACACTTCGACACATCATCGCGCCTATCCACAAATTGCCGGTAGAATTGATGGCCGAGATTTTCTTGCTCGCTATTCGCGACGACTATACGTACATCAAGGATACCTTTCGAATATCGAACGTCTGTTCCCATTGGAGACAGGTCGCTGATCGCACGCCGCGACTATGGACTGGCCCCATTCGGGTAGACCTCCAAAGCAAGGGTTCTGACCGGGAGGAGGTCTATGCCGATGGTTTGAAAGCCTGGCTTGCGCGCTCTGCACCACTCCCTGTCCCCGTCTCTTTTATATGTAGCGGCTGGCCTCAAAATGTCAGTCCTCGTATATCGGAAGAGGTACTGAGTACTTCGTCCCGATGGTGTTCCGTGCGAGTGTGGCAGGAGCCACTCTCGGCTTCATTTGGGTCATTTGTCAGACGACTGGCAGAATGCAAGTTAGACACCCTCGAAGAACTGGACCTGGGGAAAATCGAACCAGACAATGACATACCGACCACGCTCTTCTTTAGCACCGTCCCTCGCCTTCGAAAATTGAGCCTGAGCATCGATTCGGATTCACCGAAGAGTACTATGCCCTGGGCCCAACTCTCCGATCTAACTCTCTTTTCCCACTCACCCGATATCGCCCTCGAGATTCTTGCTCAATGCCCGGCTCTTGTCAGTGCGTCCGTCACTACTACAGGATGGTCTGCGCTTCCCCAGTTCGGCACGGATATGGTCGCCCTCGATCGCCTTCACACACTCTCTCTCGCCTTCGTCAGGTCGGCAGAACATTGGATGTCATTTTTGACCGTCTATCAGCGCCTGCGTTGCAGAAACTATCTGTGGATTACGATGACACGATTGATGTTGTAGAATGGACAGAAGCTCCGTTCACCGCGTTTCAGTTGCGGTCCCAAATATTTCACAGCTCAGTTGAGCTACGTTTTTCTAACATCGGAACGATCTCACGGCTGCCCTGCGCCATTCACTGTCGCTCACTCACTGAAATTAAACGGTTGTCGCCCTTGCTTTAACGATGCCTTATCGGTGCGCTGCACTACGAAGACGGCATGGATCCCCTCGTCCCGCGCCTGCACAGTCTGTCTCTCGATGAAATGGACGACAACGACTTCACGGAAGAATTACTGGTGGATATGCTTGTTCTCGTTGGTGGACAGAAACCGAATTGGCGTCGCACCCGATCCCACGTGCCGTTGCTCGCTGGACACTTGTGGAACTTGGGCTCGTCTCCAAAAGGCTCGTGAAGCGTTTGCGGCGTAATGACTTCCTGTGAGTTCTTATACTGAGTAATGTTTGACTAAAAATAAAAATGGCACAAAACTCAACTCGGTTTCAGGCTTCTGCGCAGTTGAAAAGGAGCTTTCGCAATAAAAGTCCAGTTTACTAATCATATGCGGGCAAATAAAAATAAGAGCTGAAGACAAATTAGCTACGATGCAGGCTGACGTGCAGTTCTATGAGTTATTGCCACGGGTTGGGAATTTTGAAGTTGAAGTGCAACTGGGACGAACATGCGTGTTAGCCATCTGCTCCTCTGAACCTTGTTGCATGTCTCATGTGTTCATTCTGCTCACTCGCCACGATCTCTTGGCTGGCGTCAGCCGCCTAGTCCCGTAGAGTTGTACACATCGGCCACTCCCCGATTTTTCCGCATTTCGATATACATTACATACCCCTCCTACTTTTCCGGCCAGGGACAACCTTTTCGTCAACCACTATATCATGGACTGTACTTCGTGACGTCGTCAGAAGCTCTTCCGTGCATGTATCCCGCATGGTTCTCGTTGTCCTCCCACTTCCCGGCCGATCGGGGATTTAATTGATAGGCGAATATTATTGACAACGAATCCGAAGTATTACATTATATAAACCCGGCATTGGTGAGATGGTTGCGGATAATCATGTTGGGGACTGCGAAAGTTTGGGGCCATAATTAGATGAACGACGTAGCCGGAGACAACTCTAGACTCACTGCCGCGAACAATGACGGCGGTCGCGCTCATGTCCTGTGAATATCACAATTGAGATCAAGTCGACGACGTAGATATTGGTGCAAGCAACTACGAACAATTGCGGAAATTGAGTGCCGATACATCTTGCGTTGGGGCGGCGACCACTTCTCCTTTATTTTCGCAAATTTGTCCCCAGATCTGTCCATAGCAAAAGTCAGGCACGAAAGAAGCAGACGGTGCGGACTTGAGCTTCCGAAACACGCACATTTATGATCTCCTTGGGTCATTTAGGCCGTCTCCATAAGTGGTGACGTAGTCGGCGAAACGTACGCCGGATTCAAGTTTGCGGGTGAGGTTGTCGACTTTGTTAAGGAGCTATATGGTGTTAGGATAATGCGCACTAAGATGGAAACCGACGCACCAGAATCAATCCAACCGATGTCAGCAAGCTGGCGCTGCAGATTGTCCGCCACAGTTCAAACGAGTCCGCCTAAAGGTTTTTTAAAACCCGTTTTTTTTGACAAGCAAAGAAGAAAATCTACCAGTCGATTAACATTCTTCGTGTCCGCCAGAGTTTCATTAAAGCTGTTAAGGGAGGTGGGCGGGTATAACGGTGGATGTTAACCTTGGACGCATACCTGATATGGGGGCGAGGAAAATGATGACATGCACTGTATGGGGTCAGCACGTCGTGAACGGTTGAGAAAGAAGAAAAAAACTGCACCATCGTCAAAAAACTGGGCCCATGCGGCTGAAGAGGACGAATGAGGGGGGGTGGGCAGCACGGTAGAGGCATACTGTACCTCGTTGACCACTCAAGCCACCCATCTCGTATATAGTCCAAGTTTTCCAACCGTCCAGTGCATTAGCTGTAAAAAGTTTCGAACGTCAGAAAGAGCTGTGTACAACAGAACATGAAACAGACGCTGCTCCGCAGGGACGACATTTCCCCTAGACCAACAGTATGCACCCTTGCTCGCAAGATATCACCTATTGAGGTATTAAAACCGCACAGAGGTGCGAGACCGATAAACATGCTGGTGTAGGGATATAGTCCTCCTGGCATATTCGTTGCACGTCATCCAAAAAGCTTACCAGAGAGTATTGAGCCGTACTAGAGCAGAATTTTTTAAATGGTTCTCACAAGCCAGCTTGGTCCTGAAGTACTATTTCCCGGTCCTTAAGAACTTGCTGAACTTCTGGCGCTGCCATAAGTCATTATATCACCGGCACATGCGCTCAGTGTTTGTCTCGTCTGGAGTTCCTCCACCTGCTCGTTTCGGTCTGGCTCACAACGGCTGCGCAAGAATGCGGTCCATGCGGTCTGTGACCGTACAGAAATTTCGGAGACTTTGACTGGATGGTACCGGTCTGCCTCCAAACTTTCTTCGGGTGGTCGGGAGCTCATAATCCAGTCAGAGAGGATGTCCTCCACCTCCCTTAATGGGGCTAGACTTATCAGCAATTCCCGCAGCTGTGCGGTAAATGCCCTGTCCGGCGACGAGGGCTCCGCATGAGGGGTAGGATGTCGGATCTCCAGCAGGCTCAGCACGAAGTTGACAGAGCGAACGAGATTAAGGTGGATGACGAGCCGCCATGCCTCGACCTGGAAGACACAAGTTTCATCAACAAGATCGTGGTTTTGTCAGAATTGGGCGCATACCTCAGCCTGGAAAGTCTTCGGGCTGAGATGGATACGGATGTGCTTCAAAATGGTTGATTTACCCGACTCTGCCTGACCTAGAATGACATTTGAAATCGAACCTTTTCCAAAAAAAGAAATGGCATGAACCTAACAGCAGAATTTTGGCGCTATCATACGACTGCTTTCTTTGTTCCGACTCAGCATGAGCGAGGACTTCGTCGATGGCATTGCTAACATCCTTGCGCCTGACTTACGGCGTTAGACATGTTACCCCCAATGTTACCCAAACTTACCGGATACGTGTGCCTCTATTGGTCGGAATGGGCTCGTTAATCGTCAGCCCGGTTTCATTTGGAAGCGGTCTCGGTTCGTTCGTTCCAAAATCCCCCAATTTGAACAGCTCAGATGCCAAACTCCAGACCTCGCTGTCTGGCGATACAAGCAGTTGTGGGACTTGATCCCACACGGGTGAACTCACTATCGCGCGTGCGTCGTCCCGGTCAACCTCGGCTCTCTCAACTAACTCTGCTAAAATTGCGGCTTTTGTGGAGAACGATACATAGTTCAATCTGCAGCGGTAAGTGGGGATCCAATCGACAAACATGCGCACGTACGGGAGATAGCTTGAAAATATGGACAGGACTTCAGTTGAAAGGGGCACGTCGCGACTCTTCTTGATGAGGTCCAGCGCTTGACGATGGTACATGCGCTTCAAAAGCGGCTTCGCGATCGCATGCAGGTTGATCGTTGCGCCCTGTAGGCCAGGATTGCTGTCGGACCACCAGCTGTATATGCTGGTATGGGTTTGCTGGCGAGTCAAGGGCGGCATACAGAAACTTGGAAAATCTGTGGAATAAAGCAAGTTCGATAGGCATTGACCGTGACAGCTAAGACCGTCACAGCTTGCAGTGCAACTGCTGCGGTCGGCTGTGCCCCAGCGCTTAAAGCTGTAACTTACGTGTAAGCACACCGGGGATACCCAAATTTCGGCCATCTAACAATTGAATACAGAACTCAAAGTTCGAGATTGGGAATAAATTCGGTTGAAACCTTGCGTTTCGGTTCTTCGGTGTTACCATATACGGCAACCCCGAGGAGTTTGTCTGAGCCGAAACGCAAAATTTCAGTCCAATTTTATTCCTAATGTAGAACTTACCGTTCTGTATTCAATTGTTAGCTGCCCGAAATTTCGGCACTCCCGGTGTGAAGGTTAAGGGCCCGATGTTTAACCCGGCTAAAGTTTCTAGTGAGTATGATATCTGTCGTCGGCAAGATGATAAAATACTTTGGGACTTTCGAACATTTCGTCTTGTTTGTTGCTCCTGGGTGTCGCAGAAATCATACTTAGATACCAATGGAATACTACTAGTAGTAGTGCGAAACCAAAAAAATCGATCTTTGGGGTGAATCCTTACCACCAGATCGAAGGTCAAATAGAGACAATAAGTGTTCTGAGGCATCGTTGCGCATACCGAGGTCCCCTCCTCTTTTCGCTGGCGTTGATTGCTACGGCGAGGTTGCGAAGTTCAACAAGAAGAAGAAATGATGGTATCACTGGCAAGCATCAACCGAAAGCATAAAATTCCCACAGTTGCATCCCGTTATTTTACCAAAGTAGCAGTCCGCAGATCCAAATTTATGAAATCATGAATAGTAACATGCTAGTAATCGTACACAAAGTATTCGTTGCCTGGAAAAGAATTTAGGGTGACTCGTGGTTATTATTGGACCACAATCCACTTACGAAGATCAGTTACATCCGTCTCTCCTTTGAGGGATCCGAGCCGGACTCGTTCTTCAGCGGAGACCCCGCGAGCATCCAATTTCGCGGCACGGCGCCGGTTGATCGCGATATCTAAAGACAAAATTTCAGCCGGATTTCAACTTGAACCACATTGGATATCTTACAGTATACACGCCATACAGATATGAGCACGAACTCGAGAGCAAACATGATCGAAAGAATGATCGTGCTGGGACGGTATCGGGGCGCCCACTTGGCTTGGAAGACTTGAGCGCCGATAGCATTACCGAAGCAGTACTGAAGACAAATTAGTCAGCAAGCCATCTCGAGGAAGGAGGGTCAGCGCACGGCGGCGAAAATAACAACGGAGATGACACTCTTCTTGGTTCTCCCCGCCACATTTGTGCTGAGCATACTCCAAACGACTGTCGGGCATTTTGGCGGTTGTACATCAACTATTGCAAGGGAGTACTCACGGGCCCCACAAATCTGGCCTGTTACCTAAATGCGAGGAAAAATCAGCTTAGAACGGTGGATGTAAAAACAACGACAGACGGTAATGAAAAAGGCTCCCCATTTCGGCCAGAGGTTCTGCTTTGTGGTTGGAACAAGAGAGCTGGCGAAAAATCAGTGTCAGATGAGCTCAAGCAGCTGGCGCCTTACAGAACCAGCATCCCGATGAATGCGGGAATAATAGAGAGCATTATCCAATAAACTACGATAATTAAGACGAGAGATGGTTGGCAGGAGGTATATGTACTCACAGCGCATATGTTTAAATTTGGAGAGCACATATCCGGCGAGAACGAACCAACAAACACCAAGGACTACGGAGCAAGAGTTGAGCGCTTTCATATTTTACAAAACTCACGAAACGAACCACTCTGGGAAATTGTTCATTTGACAAGTGTATCGAGGGCAGTGAAGCCAAGACCAACATAAATGAGGTTGCCGAAGGTGCTGGCGGAATAAATTAAGCAAAACAACATTATGGTCGCCGTGCGACACGTACTTGATACCACCAGTTGGAATAGCTGGTTGGGGAGGGATTTCAGAATCGACGGCATTTGAATTGTGAGTTACCAACCATTGGAAACAGTTACAAAGAAGAAGAAATAAAGTCTTCGAAGAGAGAGGAATAAGCAAATCAGCAAACAATCGAAAGACACTAGTACGAACTGGGGATCCATAAATGCCTCAGTCACCTGAGACCACTTCCACTCTCTAGCAAGGAACGTATTACGCACACGGACAACAGCGTCAAAACAATACATACGCTCGCTTTTGGGCATCGGAACCGGTGTGGTTGTGAGCGACTCGGGCAGCCTGTATTCTTTTCTCCTCAGCAGAAAGCCAGAAAACCTCCCGAGGGGTTCCCAAGAAGAAAAAACAGATGATGGAGAGGAGAATGGACATGGCACCTGTGCGAAGGTCATATTGGCGATCCCGTATTAATTAAGATGGAGGTCTTGATTACCAAGGAACAAACTCATCCCTTTCCATGCGGCGAGCCCGCCAGGTTCAGCCTGCGCGGCCCGTCCAATACCATAGTTAATTAACGCGACCATGGCGGAGAATCCGTAGTTTGCTATGGATATACAGGTCAGCTCCGACTGGTTCAACTGTCAAGAGGTTGCTGACCAGTGCCTGTGTTAGTATGTTTTAGTACCGATTCAGAGCTGCGATTATGAATGGTCACCCCAGATCAGAACACGAAGACCATGCTCTTCTTTGCGGTAGGACAGACCCGTGATGAGTACAAGAGCCGGTTCGGCGATGCTCTGAGCAAATCCTAAGAACGGTTATATGAGTGATCAACCATTATGGCATTTATTCAGTGGAATGTTTACCCTGAAAGGCACGTAGTATCATGAGGTCACTCCAGCTTCGAGCCGCGGCTGCGATCATATAGATGTCACATCGCGGCCGCGTTCCGTTATCAAGGACACGTTTACCAGTGCAGAATACGATGGCTTAAGAAAATAATTGAGTAGAGCTTTTGAAGTAGATAGAAATATGCAACTCACTACCCCAGCAGAACATCGTTATAGCGAGAGTCTTCCCAACTGAAAACCTTTGCATGACCCAATTTCCAGGCTGCGATGAAATAAATTATTTCCTGAAAGCCTAGTTCTTGATATATAAACACACAATTTCGCCCAGGAGGAACTGTTTGATGAGTTAAATTTTGCAAGTCGACCAAGGAAGGACAAGAATACGAACGAAAATGAAGAAAATGGTGGTAAGCCATGCATAGTCATTTCCCTTCATATGTGTATCAGCGATGATACCGAAGGTCGCCTGAGTCGAAATTCCGGTCTTGTCGACTAGCTGAATCCCATAGGCAAACCACTAACAGTACCAAAGATCAATGAATTACTTGCACTGTATGAAAAACGAACCATTAGAGGCATCAGTATCCTGTCTTGCTTCCTCAGAATGCGGTCAAAGTCCGCTTGCGTATACTTTTCCGTTCTAGGGCAAGGGTTTCAGAGGAATAAAAACACAATAAAGAGGGAACCCACGCATTGACTGTCTCGATGGTCAACTCTTTGGCATCATCGACAGTAACCTGGTGTTCTTCGTGCACAGAATTGATGCTGGAGCCCATCGGAGAAGTTGGTTGTACAAGTCACTGACCCTCGGCTGGCTATTTAACATGCGAAAGGCAATTAGCGGTGAGTTTGGCTGCCGATAAAATCAGATTTTCCGTCTGGACGGGCGCGGTTTCACGCAGATATCCGTTCTCCAAGCAGAATCCGAAAGACCGTTGACGTCGCTCGCGAATCAAATGCAATCCAGCGCTGATTATTCATCGTCACGAAATATGCCAGAGTTTTCGATGGATAGCTGACTCTGTTGCCTCACAGCCAAGTTGAAGTAAGTAGTTGGTGGGACTCCGGGAGAGGACAAGATACCCGGTGATGGCATCAAGGATCGCATCAGTGGTTGATTCGAGCGGGTTTCCTCCTGCGTCCATGTCGAACTTGAAGCGGAATCTAACTGAGCTGTTCGACGGCGGGGACGACCAAGACGCCAGTCCCATCACAAAACCACCGTCACCGGCCCTTGCCTACCCTGCGCTCACCGCTGCGCCCGCACCGGCCTTCCAGCAACCCACCCAAATAGTCTCTTCCTCCTACACGCCTCAGCGCGCGCTCGAATTCACCGATTCCGCGCTCAGTTTCCTCGCTGCACCCCCACCGCGCGCACAGCTCGCACACGGGTATGACCGCTGGGTGCGCCATCCTGGGACGCGCTTGCGCATCAACGGCCTCCTGCGCGCCCTTTCTGCCGCGCGCGCGAAGAAGCACCCCACGCTCACTGAGCCAGAAATCGTTGCGTATATTGAGGTCCCCTCTTTTCGCTGGCCTTGATTTTTGCAGCAAGGACCGCAAGGTTGCGAAGTTCAACCAAAAGAATACGAAATGATGCAGCATCAGCCGAAAGCAGCTTGCTTCCTTAGTATTCCCACCGTTGGATCCCCGTGCTATTTTACCAAATTAGCAGCCTCGTAGATTCAGATTCATGAAGCCCTGAACAACTGCTAGTAATCGTACACAAAGTATTCGTTGCCTGGAAAAGAATTTAGGGTGACTCGTCGTTATTATTGGACTACAATTTAAATCCACTTACGAAGATCAGTAACATCTGTCTCTCCCTTCAGGGATCCGAGCCTGACTCGTTCTTCAGCAGAGACCCCGCGAGCATCCAATTTCGCGGCACGGCGCCGGTTGATCGTGATATCTGAAGACAAAATTTTCAGCCGGATTTCAACTTGAACTACATTGGATATCTTACAGTATACACGCCATACAGCCATAAGCACGAACTCGAGAGCAAACATAATCGAAAGAATGATCGTGCTGGGACGGTATCGGGGCGCCCACTTGGCTTGGAAGACTTGAGCGCCGATAGCATTACCGAAGCAGTACTGAAGACAAATTAGTCGGCAAGCCATCTCGAGGAAGGGAGGGTCAGCGCACGGCGGCGAAAATAACAACGGAGATGACGCTCTTCTTGGTCTCCCCGCCACATTTGTGCTGAGCATACTCCAAACGACTGTCGGGCAAGGTCTATTTCGGCGGTTGTACATTAATTATTGCAAGGGAGTACTCACGGGCCCCACAAATCTGGCCTGTTACCTAAATGCAAAGAGAAATCAGCTCAGAACAGCGGACAGAAGAAATAGCGACGGACGGTAATGAAAAAGGCTCCCCATTTCGGCCAGAGGTTCTCTTTTGTGGTTGGAACAAGAGAGCTGGCGATAGGTCAGTATCAGATGAGCTCAAGCAGCTGGCGCCTCACAGAACCAGCATCCCGACAAATGCGGGAATAATAGAGAGCATTATCCAATAAACTACGATAATTAAGACGAGAGATGGTTCGGCAGGGGGATATATGTACTCACAGCGCATGTGTTTAAATTTGGAGAGCACATATCCGGCAAGAACGAACCAACAAACACCAAGGACTACGGAGCAAGAGTTGAGCGCTTTCATATTTTACAAAACTCACGAAACGAACCACTCTGGGGAATTGTTCCTTTGACAAGTGTATCGAGGGCAGTGAAGCCAAGACCAACATAAATGAGGTTGCCGAAGGTGCTGGCGGAATAAATTAAGCAAAACAACATTATGGTCGCCGTGCGACAC